>SJYW01024802.1:1773349-1795525 GCA_006410735.1 Raphicerus campestris | reverse complement strand
GCCCTAGGGGAGTTACATGGCCCCCAGGGTGACAAGTAGTTGTTCTCAGACTAGGATGACAGAGCTTGATGGGAGAGTGGATGTTGGAGGATTCTGAGGCAAAAATTACAAGTGAAAAAACAAAGAAGCCTAAGGAAACTCACTCCCTGAGTTAAAAAACTTCATCAAGATATTCCTCCAGGCAGGTAAAATTTTATCCTCTTATTTAAATGAGAGTTAAGAGCAGAGGGGCAGAGTGGACTACCTCAAGGAACACTGCAGTTTTATTTTTCCAGTTTTCTTCTGGGGACGACACTCAGGAGACTATAGAGAAAGTGGAGGACCACAAGCCTTCCTGGACATTTTAAAGCCAAATGAACTGCATGCAAAATACTGTTCAAAGACAGAAGCTCACATAATTGAGTGCTGATCCCCTTCTCTCGGTTACTACTGAGAGTAGCTGGATGTCGCACTGTCCCACAGGCTCCACTGGGCTATTGTAACTTTTCTAACTAGCCTCTCAAATTCCAGAGTCCCTATCCGCATGCCCCCATCTTCTCCATTAACACCAGATCGTCCTTGTAAAATTCCTTTACATCTGCTCAGAAATGTCTAATGGCTTCCCAGGGCCTACGGATTAAAGTGCAAACTGTAAATCCGGAATTCAAGGCCTTCCAAAATCTTGTCCGACTTCATAAGACCGTATGAAAGCTGCTCCAGCTAAAATTAGAGCATATTCACTGCCTCCAAGACATTTTCCTTTCCAGTTGGTCAGGTCTGACTCCTCCAAGGTCCATTTCAGGTCTATGAAGCTTTCTTGGACCAGCCCAGTCCTGAGTAACCCCATCCTCCTTGGAGCTTTAACACAACTGCCTGCATGATACGTACCCATCCACTGATAGGTACATACTTATTTTGAGTTTGAGTCTTGTCTTCCAAGATTGAGTCCTTGCATCACTGACTCAATGGACATGAGTTTGAGCAAACTCTGGAAGATAGTGAAGGGCAGGGAAGCCTGACGTGCTTACAGTCCAAGGGATCGCAAAGAATCGGACATGACTTAATGACTGATCAACAATAATTTGTCTTCCAACTTCTCTGTAAGCCTTCAAAAGTGGGAACTGTGCACGCTTAGGATACAGCATGGCATCCACTTAGCACTCAGTACCTTTGGTACCATTTGAGGACCAAGGCAGCACCAGGAGCGAACATCCCCAGAATTCTGTGTAGTTCTTTAGCGAGGACAATTCTATACCAGTAGCCTCAGGGGGATGTCTCTGTGAAGGTCCAGACCACAGATAAGGACACTTACCACCCCTTCTTTCTCTACAGGAGACCAAGACAGGAGCACCCAGAGTGTAGAAGTTTGGCTGAGGCAGGAGGGAGGTGACCAGGGTCCCTGCACGTGAAATCTCTCTCTCACTGAGGCGATCACCCTTGATATTAGGCTGAATCACTTTCAGGATTTTGTCATGAAAACTCGTGGCAGCCCCTGATTCTCTCCTTAAAGTTTGGCCCTCTGGAGAGATGGATGCAACTGCTTCAATGAACCAGAGCCTTAAAGTGTTTATTATGTGGGAACAAGGTGAGAAATAAAATACAGAGCCTACCATAGGAGAAAAAAATATTCCACCAAAAAAGAAAGCTAACACTTTAAAGTTAGCTTTAAAGTTAACTAGTTTCTAGTCCAAATAGTGAATTCCAGAGAAATTCGGAAAACAAGAAAAAGGAAAAAGACGGATCTTTTCTGCACCTCTCAATATTGTGCCCTCCTCTTCTTACTCCTCCTCTGTTCTTACACCTTGAAGGGGACGCGGGGGTGGGGAGGGGTGAGGTGGTCAGGAAAACCCTGGGACTCTGCTTCCCTCTTCAGACTCTGCTTTCATTTTTATTTATTTTTTAGATTTCGACTGCGCTGGGTCTTTGCTGCAGTTCATGGGCTTCTCTAGTTACTGCGCAGTTGCCCTGCAGTTTTGTGGGATTTTAGTTCCCCAACTGGGGTCTGAAACTCTGTCCCCTGCTTTGGAAGGTGGATTCTTAATCACTGGACCCCCAGGGAAGTCCCAGAGCAGTTCTTCTTCTAGACTACAGGGATGTCAGAATATACTAACTCCTGTAACCCCAGGACTTGCTTTCTCAGTTCCTGAAACCTGATGTCTATGTTATAATACAGCACCTGGGGTGCTTCGGTATATAGGACTCTTTGCTCTCACTTCTCAGGGCCTGAGTTTGATCCCTGTTTGGGAAACTGAGATCCCACAGGCTATGTGGCTTGGCCAAAGAATAATAATGCAGCATGTTTGAGCTTATAGTATACCCTAAGTTAAGTCACTCGCTCAGTCGTGTTCGACTCTTTGTGACTCCGTGGACTATAGCCCAACAGGCTCCTCCATCTGTGGGATTCTCTAGGCATAGAGATACTGAAGTGGGTTGCCATTTCCTTCTCCAGAGGATCTTCTCAACCCAGGGATCAAACCCAGGTCTCCCGCATTGCAGGCAGATGCTTTAACCTCTGAGCCACCAGGGAAGCCCCATAGTATACCATACTTACTGGTATTTCAACCAGTAAGTGATGAAATCAGGACTAAAGCCAGATCTTGGCCTCTGGCTTCTTTCCATTGCACCCAGATAGTCCTGTCTCAGCCCGACCTTCCATAGTCCTTTACACCTATACAGACCTCCTTCTCCTCCTCACTTTTATTTTAGGAGATTCCCTGCTATTCACATGTTATTTCTTGGAGATACCTTGGTTGGAAATTCCAACGATAAATCCATGGGGAGCTCTGGGCCATCGCTAAGCCAGTGGCTTAGACGGAGACATAGAAGCCTGAGTTCCTTTGAGAGAATTCCCGAGAGAGAGAGCTGAACAGTGCGATCCCCAAGGGCCACGATCAACTCACATAAATCATCCGTACCCAAAGCTGTAGGTTTCTCTGATTCCATTTTGCACTTGGGAAATGGGCTCAGAAATGGTAAATAACTTACTCAAGGCAATAAAGGTAACCCTGTCTCAGATGGGACTCAAACTCAGGCTTGCTAACTTCAGACCCAATGCTTTTTTTTCCCCTTTGCACATATTGTTACCTTGGAAGTTCCTCTGGAGAAATATATTCACCCTGGAAACTGTGAGGTCATCCTCAGCACATCCGTAACTCACTCAGCCACATGATCCTTCTTCTCATCCTCTCCTCCCCACCCTCATCCATGCCTCCTGTGCCACTTTTTGCTAAAGACATCTTTTTTCCTGTCCCTTCCTTCCAGGAGTCCATCTTTCACAAATCTCTTTTTTCCTAAAAAAATTTTTTTTTTAATGTGGACCATTTTTAAAGTCTTTTTAAAAAATTTGTTACAATATTGTTTCTGTTTTTCGTTTTGTTTTGGGTTTTTTTGGCCTCAAGGNATGTTAACCCCAAACTAATTTATCCCTCCTCTCCTGTTTCCTCCTTTGATAGGTGCATAACTTTTGAGTAACTGTTAGACTGCCTTCCTAAGTGGCAGCACCGTTCTAGAATCCCACCAGCAATGCATGAAACCTGGTTTCTCCACACCCCTGCCAGCACCTGTCTCGCTGTTTGATTAACTGGAGTATTACTTACAATGTTGTGTTAGTTTCTGCTGTATAGCAGTGAATCAGCTGTATGTATACATATATCCACCCTTTCTAAGATTCTTTTCCCACAAAGGCCATCACAGAGTACTGAGTAGAGTTCCCTGGGCTATACAGTAGGTCCCCATTATTTACCTTACCATCTTTGTTTATTATAGCCATCCTATGGGTGTGGTATCTCCTTTTTGACTTTACTTCTCAGTAACTACTGTCAAGCATCTTTCCATGTGCTTATTGGCCATCTATTTTCTTGGAGAAATGCCACTTCAGACCCTTAGGCCACTTTCTGTCTTTTTATTGATAAGTTGTACTAGATTTTCTCTTTCTTAGTACTCATGACCACCCAGCTAAAGCAGGTGGCTTCACCTGGATTCTGTAGATGAAGGGACGAGAGCCTGGAGTTCCAGAGAGACATGGCAGAATCCATGACCATGACTCTCTGTAGCCAGTGCTCTTCCCACCACACTATACTGCTTTTTGGTGATGATGACATTTACAGTGGCAATACTAGTATGTGGTTAATGTGAAGATGAATGTCATTGGAATTGAGGCTAGGGTGTTAGAAACATTACTGATTGGTTGCTCAAGTCAGTGGTGGCAGGCCTAATTTGCACATAAAATAAAAATGCTGGATCCCGACATGACCTGAGATTCCTTCTTACGCTGAAATTATGTGATTTAATAAGCCTTTTTATTTTGCCAGCATCAAAACAGCAACAATCACGGATGGCCAAGGCCTGAGTGTCAGGACAAAAGGAGGTACCACCCACTAACCAACATCTCTTGAANCTTGGAGAAATGCCACTTCAGACCCTTAGGCCACTTTCTGTCTTTTTATTGATAAGTTGTACTAGATTTTCTCTTTCTTAGTACTCATGACCACCCAGCTAAAGCAGGTGGCTTCACCTGGATTCTGTAGATGAAGGGACGAGAGCCTGGAGTTCCAGAGAGACATGGCAGAATCCATGACCATGACTCTCTGTAGCCAGTGCTCTTCCCACCACACTATACTGCTTTTTGGTGATGATGACATTTACAGTGGCAATACTAGTATGTGGTTAATGTGAAGATGAATGTCATTGGAATTGAGGCTAGGGTGTTAGAAACATTACTGATTGGTTGCTCAAGTCAGTGGTGGCAGGCCTAATTTGCACATAAAATAAAAATGCTGGATCCCGACATGACCTGAGATTCCTTCTTACGCTGAAATTATGTGATTTAATAAGCCTTTTTATTTTGCCAGCATCAAAACAGCAACAATCACGGATGGCCAAGGCCTGAGTGTCAGGACAAAAGGAGGTACCACCCACTAACCAACATCTCTTGAAAGAAGCCCAGGACTGCTCCCTTTGGGAACCTGTCTCAGTTTATTAGTGAAAGACACTTAATGTGCTACCATCAGCTTAAGAAAAAAAAAACGCAGCGTCTCCTACTGAGTTTTCCTTAACACAATAACGAACACCTGAGTCCTTTCCTGTCGTGGGTACATTAGAATGATGCTAAGCCATTGTTGTTGTTCAGCCACTAAGTCGTGCCTGTTTGTGAACCCAGGAACTGTAGCACGTCAGACTTCCCTTTCCTTCACTATCTCCCAGTTTGCTCAAAGTCATGTCCATTGGGTCAGTGATGCCATCCAATCATCCCATCCTCTGCTGCCCCTTTTCCTCCTGCTCTCAATCTTTCCCAATATCAGGGTCTTTTCTAATGAGTTGGCTTTTCATATCAGGTACAGATACATTTTCATATCAAGTACTAGAGTTCCAGCTTCAGCATCAGTCCTCCCAATGAATATTCTGGGCTGATTTCCTTTAGGATTGACTGGTTTGATCTCTGTGCTGTCCAAGGGACTCTTCAAGAGTATTTTCCAGCACCACAACTCAAAAGCATCAATTCGTTGGCTCTCACCCTTATTTATGGTCCAACGCTCACATCTGTACATGAGTACTGGAAAAACCATAGCTAAACCATTCTAAGTCAGTTCAGTCACTCAGTCGTGTCCGACTCTGCGACCCCATGAATCACAGCACACCAGGCCTCCCTGTTCATCACCATCTCCTGGAGTTCACTCAGACTCATGTCCATTGAATCCGTGATGCCATCCAGCCATCTCATCATCGTTCGTCCCCTTCTCCTCCTGTCCCCAATTCCTCCCAGCATCAGTCTTTTCCAATGAGTCAACTCTTCACATGAGGTGGCCAAAGTGCTGGACTTTCAGCTTTAGCATCATTCCTTCCACAGAAATCCCAGGGTTGATCTCCTTCAGAATGGACCAGTTGGATCTCCTTGCAGTCCAAGGGACTCTCAAGAGTCTTCTCCAACACCACAGTTCAAAAGCATCAATTCTTTGGCACTCAGCCTTCTTCACAGTCCAGCTCTCACATCCATACACGACCACAGGAAAAACCATAGCCTTGACTAGACGGACCTTAGTTGGCAAAGTAATGTCTCTGCTTTTGAATATATTATCTAGGTTGGTCATAACTTTTCTTCCAAGAAGTCTTCTAATTTCATGGCTACAGTCACCATCTGCAGTGATTTTGGAGCCCCCCAAAAATAAAGTTTGTCACTGTTTTCCCATCTATTTCCCATGAAGTGATGGGACTGGATGCCATGATCTTCATTTTCTGAATGTTGAGCTTTAAGCCAACTTTTTCGCTCTCCTCTTTCACTTTCATCAAGAGGCTTTTTAGCTCTTCACTTTCTGCCATAAGGGTGGTGCATCTGCATATCTGAGGTTATTGATATTTCTCCCGGCAATCTTGAGTCCAGCTTGTGTTTCTTCCAGTCCAGCGTTTCTCATGATGTACTCTGCATAGAAGTTAAATAAACAGGGTGACCATAAACAGCCTTGACGTACTCCTTTTCCTATTTGGAACCAGTCTGTTGTTCCATGTCCAGTTCTAACTGTTGCTTCCTGACCTGCATACAGATTTCTCAAGAGGCAGGTCAGGTGGTCTGGTATTCCCATCTCTTTCAGAATTTTCCACAGTTTATTGTCATCCACACAGTCAAAGGCTTTGGCATAGTCAATAAAGCAGAAATAGATGTTTTTCTGGAACTCTCTTGCTTTTTCCATGATCCAGTAGATGTTGGCAATTTGATCTCTGGTTCCTCTGGCTTTTCTAAAACCAGCTTGAACATCAGGGAGTTCACGGTTAATGTATGGCTGAAGCCTGGCTTGGAGAATTCTGAGTTACTTGCATGTGAGATGAGTGCAATTGTGTGGTAGTTTGAGCATTCTTTGGCATTGCCTTTCTTTGAAATTGGAATGAAAACTGACCTTTTCCAGACCAACTGAATTCTCAGAGGCTGTCTAGGTATGTTCACAATTACTTTGCCCCAGATGCAGTTATTTGCTGAAAAAAGGACAGAGGTGAAAAAACTGGATATGGTTTTAGTGCCACCATCTTGTACTCTCTTTCCTGCTACCTCCAAGACAATCTCAAGGGATGCATTTAGGAAACCTTTCATAAACGTATAGCACTGCAGAAACCATGGAAAAGTAAGCAGAGTCATCAACAAGTATAAATGTGGTTTTAACAAGAAATTATAGAAAGCTCAAACAGAACATTTTCCATTATGTTTTATTGAAAAATAGCTAATTTAAAATATATACACTATTAAAAAAAACCACATAGTACTGGTAAAATACTGAATTTTTCACTCACTTTTACGAAAGTGGCATCTTTATGTTCCCAGATTATTTTGCTTAAGAGGAGGGTCTCTGGTGCCCTCTGGTGACACTTCTTGAGGCTGCTGTCCAGAAAGGAACAAGGGCCCCTCAGCTTAGGGCTAAGAGAAATGAGGCCGGTTCATGTCTGACTGGCCTGTGTTCTGTGGCCTTTGCCCCCTGCCCAGGAGAAAGGCAATCTTAGTGGGAGTCTTGACCTCCTGGGGGAAGTGTTCCTCCAGTAACACTCAGCCAAGCCAAAAGCAAAAATAAACACTTTCCTTTTTGTCACTGTCTTCTTAAAAACACAAAAACAAAGGAAAACCCCTATCATTATAAACTCCCAAATAATGTGGCAAAGCCTCCAAGTAATTCAGGTCGTAATCCAAACCAAAAGAAAAAATTTAATTAATCAAAAAAACCCAGTATCAGTTAACAGGACAGTAAAACCCATAAATGTTAGGATGCAAAAAAAAAAGTTGATTCTTCCCCTTGTCTTCATAACAATGGACACCACTACTCTGGACAACTCTGTGCCTATGGCTTCTGGGAGTGGACGACCTTCTCTTTGAATTTCAGGAAGCAGACCTACTCCAGACCTGTGGCATTCCTAAATGTTAACGTCAGCAGAGCCTAAGTTCATTCTCCAGACCAAACACTTTGGACTTGAGGCTCCTCAGCTCTCCCTGTATCTTGTGTGCCAGTCGATTGCTATCACGAACCTCACACAGAATGGCAAGATCCTGGTTTGCCTGGGCGTTGAGTGTAGCCTAGAGATTCAAAAAAAAAAGAAGTGATTATGGCAGATGCCAGAAACCTGGCATGAAGCCCCAGCTGTACCAGCTCCTTTCTCTGATACTCTTAGTTCACAGATTCAATGCTTAGTCTAGAGACTTGCTGAGAGAAGGAAAACGTAGAGTTAGGGCTGAAAAGGCTTGAGACCATCGCTTTCCCACACGACAGGAGAGGAGCCTGAGTCAGAGGACAATCAACAATTAACAGTGAGTAAAGAGACCAATATAGACATTATTAGTAAATCTGCCAAAGCACGAAAGGCAGCATCTCTTTGTTTCTGTGTGAACCTGCTTGGTAGAGTGACTGCTCAGGGTGTGTGGATGGAGAGTTACATCTCTTTAGGATGACACTGGAGGCACCTCAGGTTCTACATGAACCTGTGTCTCATAGGGAAGAAGTATTTTCTAACCCAGTTACTCACTTTCCCCATTTGTAAAATAAACAGGTTTTTTTTCTTCTTTTGGCCAGGCCATTCGGCTTGTGGGATCTTAGTGCCCCAACCAGGGACTGAATCCAGATTCTGGCAGTGAGAACGCCGAGTTGTAACCACAGGAACCCCAGGAACTCCCCACAGACATGGCTCTTTGAACCCACTCCTTGAGTTGGGAGGGATGAATACTTGTGCTGAGCTCAGCTCAGGTGGAAATACTGTGACATCGTCCTCAGTTGCTTCAGTCTGGCCTGTCTTCCTCTGGCACATACTGTTTACACTGATTTCAGCGAGACCAGGAGGATGGTGATGCAGCCCAGCCTCCCTCAGAGGGGCCCTCGTGCCCTGTCTGCTCACTCACACCTCTTCTCCCTCCTGGTAATTCAGGATCAATTACCTTATAGAGTATCTGCTCCACATCTTTTAGTTTTTGCCGGAGATTCTTAATGTCTGTCTTAAAGCCTTCTACCTCCAAGACACGCCGGGTCTCCAAGGCCTCGTAGCGCTTAGTCATGGCCTGCAGGCGTCTCCCCATCTTGCTGGTGCGGTCCTATACCCAGGGTACAGGAAGGCCTCTGTGAGCAGAAGGGACACCCCTAGTCAGCTGCCCACCCCCCCCGAGAGGCAGAGAACCCCACACCTTAAAGATCTCTCTCCTTGCTCCTTCCTCCTCACGAATCCGGGCCAGCTCTTCTTCCAGGGAAATGCACTGCTCTTGGTACATGCTGGACAGCCTTCTCTCTTGTATGAGCTTATCCTTTAGGGACTGTGGGTAAGAAGGAGAGAAAAATTAATATTTGTTCTTTAATTTGGGTAATTCAAATAGCACTGAGGGAATGACAGAAAGGATTTCTAGAAGTGCTAAATCAGTGACGGAACAAGACATCACGGAGAACATCTGAAAACCTTCTGCTGCTGGAGGATTCTCTAGCTTTTTTCCTAATGTGTACAGAGTAGGAAATTCTGGGGTTTTTTTCCCTTTATTTTTTAGAAAAATTTTAAAACGAAACAAGTATTTTTGGCTCTTGGAAGAGTCAGATTTAATAGAGTTCGGAATTGTACCAAACAACACATTACAACCTATTTGGGGATACACTTCTTAAGAAAGAAACATCAACAGCATTTAAAACACATGTTTCACTGAGCAGCCAGGATGATCTTGAAAAAGCCCAACTTGGATGTCACTTCCTTCACAGAATCCTTCAAAGACATGATGACGCTCGGAGCTGTGCATCCTTGGCAGGAGCGTGATGGCTGCCCTCCCTCCACCCCACGTGTCCACCCCTCATGGCCACATGCTCCCTCACACCTGCTCTCCCCTGCCTGATGCTCTTCCCTGAGGTCTGCCTGGCAAGCTCCATTCTCCAGGTCTCAGCAAAAATGCCAGACTCCAGACGGTGTCCCAGTGCTTCTCAACAAAAGTAGAACTCCAATAGCAACATACAATCTTTACAGAATCCTTCTAATTCCATAACACTACTTTTTTTCCCTCCCTAAATTTAATGTATTTTGGCTGCACCATGTGGTTTGTGGGATCTCAGCTTCCTGACCAGGGAATGAACCTGGGTCACGCAGTGAAAGCCCCAAATCTTAACCACTAGGCCACCAGGGGACTCTCAGGACCACTCCCTTATAACCCATACTTGGCCGTTTGTTAATGTCTCTGGTCCTTCTCACCTGTTAGAATGTAAATGCCATGAGGACAGATCTGTCTGCTGCCGTACGCTGAGAGCCCTGCCCACTACAGGACTTCAATAAACATCTGTTGAATGAATCTATCCATCAGTCAACACTTTAATGTTGTAAATCCCCAAACACAGTAACAAAGAGCTACTCTTTGAGACCTATTTCTTGAGATTGTTGCTACATCAGCTTCCTGGACTGGATCTTATATGACAATGATTAGGTTCTTTGAAATTCTCCAAGTTCTTTCAATAAGTCCAGAATAAAAAATAAATTCTGTTAGAGGAAACTACCTTAATATATTCATTTTGGTTGTGATGACTCTCATGATCTAGCCACATTTTCCCCATTTTCTCTTCTTTCTTCTTACACTGCACCCTGTATTCCTTAATCTTTGACATCAAGTGATCCTTTTCAAGCATCCAGGACTTCTCCTTATTTTGGTTTTCAAATCTGAGTTGCAGAAAGTCTTTGGTGCTCTCGTAGAGCAGCTCCTGGGTGTGGTGGAGACTAGGAAAGAAAGTACAGATGTGGATATGAAGATGCTTCCTCGGGACATGTGACAGTTACTTCAAACACAACCAAGACGCAGGTCCTTTAAAAACTGTGTAACATGTAGATTCTGTAAATACCACCAGCATTTTAAAAACACGCTTCATCTGATCACCAGCAGTCTTACATGTTTTATTGAACAAAGTATAATGTATCTACATTGGTTCACAGACCGGTCTTTATAGATCTTTTTCTGGGTGGTAATTTCAGGTTATATTAGAAGGACTACAGAAATATTTACACACAGGCTAAGTATGGACTTTCCCAAGGCACCAGACTTCACAATAAACTAAGTCATGGGGTTCTGACTGAAGGTTAACACAAGTTCTAAAACGTCAACACAGCTCTGCTTCTGTCTGGGCTGAGCTCCCCCGTGAGCTGCTGGGCCAAGCTGCCCAACAGCAAATCCTGTCCTTTTTCTGAGACAGGCTTCCTTGGTGGAGGCGCCGATGGCCTCTGCCCATGCGGCCCCTGCATTCTCTGAAACCCCTCAGTGCTTTCACTCTGCACCCTGTGCTGTAGTGCGACACTTCTTAACCTTATTCTTCATTTATTTTTGCCGGATGCCACAAGGACCATCAAGGACAGTACTGGCTACTAGACATACACAGGTACTAAATAGATTCCTGCTGAGATTTGGGAATAGACAAATGACATTTCTGTCTTAAAAAAAAAAAAAAATTTCCTGAAGAGTTAGCAACTCATCAGTTTAACATCAGCAGCTAGAAATATACTGTATCAAATAATCACACTGCTTGCAAAGGGCATTAAATACCATACTGCAGTTTTCCACTGAACACATACGGTGAGATCCACTGAGTTCTTTTTCCTGAGTAAGAGAGTACACAGAGAAGGGGACAATGACTACATAATGTCAGAGGAGTAACCATCATCTGATGAATATATTCAGGTACGTGTGTTTGTATAAACAGGGAGAGATTGAGTCAGTTCCCACAAGGACCGCTCTTGCTTCCAGCAGGTTATTTTATTCTATCTAGTGTTATGGCTCAGGTACAAACAGGGGAAGCAAGCTCTTGCAAATGTACAAATGGTCTCAAAGTGACACCTAACAGGCAGCCATTAATGGCCTTGGATTTCCTGCTATTCAACACCCTCAGGATGCTGATCTACTGGAAGGGGCTGATCAAGTGCTCAGATCTGCAGAAGATGTTCAACTAGGAAGGTTACTAATAATCTGACATGTAAAATCATACTTTACTCTGACAATTTAAAAATATTGCTCCCTTAAAAAGAATTCAAATCCAGTAGAAACTGGAGATGATATGCTTAAGCACAAAACACCAAAAATAATGATGTTGGAAGCAGCAGGGCCTGCCAAGGGCCAGGGCATCTTCTACCTGCACTAGTCAGTGAGTTAGCTGGGGCATCTTGCCCCTGGCCCTTGGCAGGCCCTGCTGCTAGTTTAGTGACCACGCTTTAGAATGCAGGAAGGCACACTAAAAAAGTTTGTGAAGCAATAAAAAACCAACAGGATGAAGATTGCAAGGTGAAAAGGAATATATACACACACACTCCAGGGGATCTTCCCAATGCAGGGACTGAAACTGAATGCAGGTCTCCCACATTAGAGGCAGATTCTTTACCATCTGAGCCACCAGGGAAGCCCATACATACACATACACGTGTGTGTGTACATATATATACACATTTTTTTTTTTGGCTGCACCACATGGCTTATGGAATCCTAGTTCCCCAACCAGGGATTGAAGCTGGGCCCTTGGCAGTGAAAGCTGAGTCCTAACCACTGAACCACCAAGGAATTCCTGTGAAAAAATATTTTAAAATGTAGGACATTTAATGCAGGATAGAGAAAGTAAGATNAAAAAAAAAAAAATTTCCTGAAGAGTTAGCAACTCATCAGTTTAACATCAGCAGCTAGAAATATACTGTATCAAATAATCACACTGCTTGCAAAGGGCATTAAATACCATACTGCAGTTTTCCACTGAACACATACGGTGAGATCCACTGAGTTCTTTTTCCTGAGTAAGAGAGTACACAGAGAAGGGGACAATGACTACATAATGTCAGAGGAGTAACCATCATCTGATGAATATATTCAGGTACGTGTGTTTGTATAAACAGGGAGAGATTGAGTCAGTTCCCACAAGGACCGCTCTTGCTTCCAGCAGGTTATTTTATTCTATCTAGTGTTATGGCTCAGGTACAAACAGGGGAAGCAAGCTCTTGCAAATGTACAAATGGTCTCAAAGTGACACCTAACAGGCAGCCATTAATGGCCTTGGATTTCCTGCTATTCAACACCCTCAGGATGCTGATCTACTGGAAGGGGCTGATCAAGTGCTCAGATCTGCAGAAGATGTTCAACTAGGAAGGTTACTAATAATCTGACATGTAAAATCATACTTTACTCTGACAATTTAAAAATATTGCTCCCTTAAAAAGAATTCAAATCCAGTAGAAACTGGAGATGATATGCTTAAGCACAAAACACCAAAAATAATGATGTTGGAAGCAGCAGGGCCTGCCAAGGGCCAGGGCATCTTCTACCTGCACTAGTCAGTGAGTTAGCTGGGGCATCTTGCCCCTGGCCCTTGGCAGGCCCTGCTGCTAGTTTAGTGACCACGCTTTAGAATGCAGGAAGGCACACTAAAAAAGTTTGTGAAGCAATAAAAAACCAACAGGATGAAGATTGCAAGGTGAAAAGGAATATATACACACACACTCCAGGGGATCTTCCCAATGCAGGGACTGAAACTGAATGCAGGTCTCCCACATTAGAGGCAGATTCTTTACCATCTGAGCCACCAGGGAAGCCCATACATACACATACACGTGTGTGTGTACATATATATACACATTTTTTTTTTTGGCTGCACCACATGGCTTATGGAATCCTAGTTCCCCAACCAGGGATTGAAGCTGGGCCCTTGGCAGTGAAAGCTGAGTCCTAACCACTGAACCACCAAGGAATTCCTGTGAAAAAATATTTTAAAATGTAGGACATTTAATGCAGGATAGAGAAAGTAAGATAAAGGTCATCAAGTGTTTAAGAATTATTTACTATGCACCTGTTCTAAACACAGGAAAAGACCCTGGGGAGGAGACATCATTATCAAAATGGAAGGTGAAAAGGCCCATCACTGAGTCACGCTGGTCATCACGGGCGATGGGGGGGAGATGTGTAAGGAAAAGTGCACCCCTCCCTGGGAAGGTCAGAGAAGGGGTGACTGCACAGCGAGGGGCTGCTGCACCGTGGGTGCTGCATGAACCACAGCCTCAAGAGCCCGGCTGAAGAACGAGGAGCTGTAGCCAGAGGAGCAGAGACTGAGGGCCGAGACTCCCAAGGGCCAAGGCAGCAGGAGACACTCACAGGGAGGAAGTCTGCAGGGCACAAGGGCACCAGCGACAGGAGACCCAGCTTGGTGACAGCAATGATTAAATCAGGACACAGCATGGGCCAGGAACAGACAGGAGAAGCTTCCGGGTTCACAGATGACGGACGGGGTTTGGAATCAGAAACTGGAGAGTGGGGAGCTGAAAACGACTCCGAGTGTCCGAACTTGAGAAACTACATGGATGTGACGGCACTGGGCTAAATGGGAAGAATGGAGCAGCAGGTCTGAGATGGGGAGGGGTGCTTGTCGGGAAAGAGAAAGCTGAGTTTCAGTCGTGGTGAATTTGATGTTTTCAAACATACTTTATTGAAGCTGTCTCTACAGCCCAGCTCTGGTCACTGCAAGTGGACCAACAGCTGAGGAGGGTGAAATGGGGAGAACCAAGAAAGACAGGTGCTGTGGGAACCAAGGGAGATGGATTTCAAAGAGGGAGTGGTCAGAGGCCCAGACACACAGAAAGACACGAATGAACTCAGTGATGACTTTAGACAGGGCATGCTATGCAAAACAGGAAACAAGAGCAGACTCCAGAAAGTGGGAGACAGGCAGGCAGAAATCGGGTAAAAACAGGAGTACACATAGTTTCCATTTTCTGGTGCAGGTATGTAAAGTCGAACAAGAGAAAAGGACTGTTACGCTGACTTAGATAACCCATCAGTGGAGAAAAGGATATTCCAGGATGGTTAAGATCAGACTACAACCCTCAGAGGGGTTGAGGAGAGAGTGTAGAGCCCCCAGTCCTGTAGGAAAAGCATCAGACGAGCACACCAGGGAACTGGGAGAGGCGGGGGGTGGGGGCAGATGGGGGTCTGCTGAGACAGTTCCTTCAGCGCTGGGACCCTTGCTGCTACTGGACAGGACTGCAAGCTTGTGGAATCTTAGCTCCCTCACCAGGGATTGAACCTGCGACCTTGGCAGTGAGCATGACAGTCCTGACCCCTGGACCTTCTAAACCACCGGGGAAACACCTGAAACCTGTCCAGTGTGGCTTGTGAGTACCCACCTTCTGGTGAGTTCTGTGATTCTGTCCCGGCTTCTCTGCTGATGAACCTGCACTTCTTCGACGTGGATCCGCCTTTCCTCCATGAGCCCTGCCACCTGCTCCTTCGAGAGTCGGGTCTGCTCCTCCAGCTGCGCCTGCAGCGCCTCTACCTGGACAGGCCGGAGGGGTGAGGCGTCCACTCCCCCTCTACTCCTGCTCGCTTCTCGCCTGTAACAGCGAGCCTCTCTCCAAGAAAACAAAAACCCCACAAGCAAAAAAAAACAGACGTGCAGCAGCAAAACAAACAGGGGAAAAATCTCAACTGGACTCCTCTTTACATCTTACAATGTGGTCTCAGGCCACATGAGAGCAGACTCTGTCCACACCAAGCAGAGCACCCACGTCACACCAGAAAGGCTGGACAAGTCCGTCTCCCCTCTCTGAGATGCTCACCTTCTCACCATCTCTCTCTCTGGGCTTTTGGGACTGTCTCCCTTTTGGGACTTCTCAGTTGTGTAGAGAAAGACTTGTGTTTTCATTTTTAAAATTAGGAAGTGCAGCACAACGCGTATAATGTGATTTCCTTGTCTAAGTCAGGCTGTCTTGACCCCACATGGCGACACTGGCCAAAGGTAGAAACTGTCCATTTGCATCAACATGCCCTCTGATAAGGACAGGAACTTGAGTGCCGTTACACGAAAAATCAGGGTTGTAGGTGACATATGATGACCAGATGGTGAGAGGATGACTCATTACTTTCTTAGACTTTGGAATACATGCGCCAGACAAATGGATGTACCCCCAAGGTCACCGTTTTGGGACAGACAGCTGCAGCTCTGCGTGTCTCAGGCCAGCTGCACAGGGAGTTCTGACTGTGACGACTCTGGTGGGAGGGTTCGGCCTATGCGCTGAATGAACTGCAGGTTCACACCAGCACTTCTAGAATGGTGCAGTACAGAGTAACGGTTGTAAAGACAAAGCTCTGGGAAATTAGGAAGAACCTCAAATTTCCAATCCCAAGATGCCCAGAGGAAACCCGTGTGCCAGGAGGCATGAGGCACATGCTAATGGGGCACAGGGCCCGCTCCAGGCCCGTGTGCGGAGCGGCCACAGCCGTACCTGGAGGGCGAGGGTCTGGACGTCTCTCTGATGCAGCCCAGTGCTCACCTCCTTTTCTCTCCCTGCTGATTTCCTCCTGCTGCCTTTAGAATCTAAAACAGAAAACAGTGGAGACCTTCACTTAGCTTTTCTTTCTGCTTTTCAAGCGGCAACATTATCTTTGCAGAGAAGTTTGGTTTTCTTTATACGAAAGAGAAGGAAAGGAAGAAGAAGGACAATGTACAATAACTACAATGCTCAATTGTGCAAACAGGAATCTTTTAACGGAACTCTGTTAGGATGTCACCTGGATCTTTCTGAAGAATAAACTACTAAATTTCCCTTTGGAGTTGTACTGAATTTCTTTGTAAAATCTTATTTAATGAAAAAGGATAATGAATTACAAAAACTAAATCTAACCATTTTAGTTATGATGTATAACCCAATTTTCAATGGACAAAATGATTTTAAAAACAAGCAACGCTAAAACTGCACTAAACATAACTTGATGATTTAGATGACTCAAGAAGCTTATTTATTCTTTTTATTGAGGTACAGTAATTTATAATATTTGTTTCATGTGTACAACATAGCAATTAAAAATTTTATAGATTATACTCTGTCTATACTTATTACAAAGTACTGGCTATATTCCCTGTCCTGTACGATATATCTTTGTAGCTTATTTATTTTATACATAGTAGTTTGTTCCTTTTAATCCTTTACCCTTAATCTGCCCCTTCTCTTTCTCTACCCTGCTGGTAACCACTAGTACGTTCTCTACATCTGTGAGTCTATTTTTGTTCTATACTCACTAGTTTATTTTTTAAATTCCACATATAAGTGATATCATACAATATTTTTCTGCCTTATTTCTTAGCATTATGCCCTCTAAATCCATCCATGTTGCTGCAAATGGCAAGACTTCATTTTTTTTTAATGCCTGAGTAGTATTCCATTCATCTTCTTTAACCATTCATTTATTGATGAACACTTGGGCTGCTTCCATATCTTGACTATTATAAATAATATTGCTGTGAATACTGGGGGTGCATGTTATTTCGAGTTAGAATTTTTGTTTGCCTTCTAAGAGTAGACCTCAAAAGGTCTACTTATCTCCACACGCATAGTGATGCATTAGCTAGACTTATTGTGGTGAACATTTTGTAGTATATACAAATATCAATTTACTGTTTTGCACACTTAAAACTAACATTATATGTCAATTATATCTCAATTTTTAAAAATTGCGATTTCCATTAATAAAAGAGAAAAGGATAAGGAGACTGAGGGTTAGAGAATAATTAATAGGCTGTGATTCCACATGTTATCCAAATATATTTTATGACATCACCATAAGCATATTAATTAGATGTATTTTTATTCTATTTTATTAAAACATCATAGAAAGGTTTTTTAAAAAAAGCTCAGTAAGATCTGAGACCACCAGCAGCATGATTATGAATATTTATTATCACTGTATAGTAGGAAAAAATGTCTAATTATTTGCATCATGCTTTTAAATTCTGCATCAATAAGAATTTTTTAAAATACAGTTGGTACCTGCTCTGAGAGCTGAAGACTCATTCTTTTCACGTACTTCTACAGGCTGGACAGTCTTCTGGAGAATGCTGACCTGAAGAAGCAAAAAAAAAAAAAAAGTACAGAAATAGTCTTCCTATAAATATACTATTTCATTTTTTAGCTTTAGTTCTGCAGATCAAACATCATTCACAAATTAAACTGGTCAAAACGTATATAATCATATAAGGATGCCATGCATATGGGAGACCAGAGAAGACAAACTGGATAAAACCCACTAACAAACTGAATACACACTGACTGAAACCAGTGCTGGTGATATAAATGGAAAAATAAAGTTTCAGGGTTATTTGGCAATATCTACCAAAAAAAAAGAAAGTGGCCTTTGACAAGGTCCTTTAGGAAAGTAACAGAAACACTGAGGCATGCATATATAGATATGTATGAACATGTTCACTGAAGCACTGTTTAGAGAGTGAAAAGTGGAAATCTCAATTATACACATAAATATTTCTATATGACTAGGGAAAAAAGCTTTATCTCTAGAGTACAGAATTATGGGACACTGTCACTTTTCTATTAGATTCCTGAAATCTGTGTTTGTTTTTAACAAAGACCACGCATTACTTTTGTAATCAGTGTAAATGAAGACCTAAAAAGAACCTAGTATTGAAACTTGCTCCCACACTAAGTCTGTTCCTGCTGTGGTCTCTAATCTCATCCAAGACACCTCCTCCTCTAAAGCTTAAGGTTTCCAAATGGCAGAATGGGGTAAACAATGCTACTTTCCAAGGCTTTTGAAGAAAAAGAATAAAATCACAAACCTGTTTGTAATTGCAGAAAATGCTCTGAAAAAGCAAACTGAGACCATGGTAGCTAATTCTCCTTTGAGCTTCTTTAGCAAGGATCAGAGTTGTCTGATTACGGACCCCAGCCTGCATTTTGTAAAAGCCTTGTCTACCTTGCTATATAAAGGAGGACTTACTTTGTTGGGAGGCTCCTTATAAAAATAGGTCACTTCTCCAGTGTCTGTTCCCACAAGAGCCAAGAGATTCTGAATCTTCTTCTTGTCTTCTAGCTCCCTGCAATTCTCATAGAGAATAAGCATACATTGTGTCCAGAGTAAGTAAATGTTTGTTTAAAGGATCTCCCTTCTGACTCATTTATTTTTAAAGCAATGATAACCTCAAGTTAAAATTAAATTGGATTACCCTCCTACACTGTTGGTGGGAATGTAAACTGGTGAAGCCACTATGGAGATCACTATGGAGGTTCCTTAAAGAAACTAAAAATAAAGCTACCATATGACCCTGCAATCCCACTCCTGTGCATATATTCGGAAAAGATGAAAACTATCTAATTCAAAATGATACATGCACCCCAATGTTCACAGAAACACTATTTACAATAGTCAAGTCATGGACGCAACCTAAGTGTTCACCAGTGGGTGAATGGATAAAGAAGATGTACTATACACACAGGGCTTCCTTGATAGCTCAGTTGGTAAAGAATCCACCTGCAATGTAGGAGACCCCAGTTCGATTCTTGGGTTGGGAAGATCTGCTGGAGAAGGAATAGACTACCCACTCCAGTACTCTTGGGTTTCCTTTGTGGCTCAGCTGGCAAAGAATCTGCCTGCAGTGTAGGAGACCTGGGTTTGATCCCTGGGTTTGGAAGATCCCCTGGAGAAGGGAATACTCCAGTAATATACTCCAGAATACTCCAGTATTCTGGCCCGGAGAATTCCATGAACTGTAGGCCATGGGGTCACGAAGAGTCAGACCTGACTGAGTGACTTTCACTTCACTTTACTTCACTACACACACACAATGGGATGTTACTCAGTCATAGAAAAAGAATGAAATAATGCTATTTGTGGCAACATGGATAGACCTAGAGATTATTATACTACATGATGTCATACAAAGACAAATATCATGGTATCACTCATACGTAGAATCTAAAAAAATGATATAAATAAACTTATTTACAAAACAGAAACAGACTAATAGATGTAGAAAAAATCTTATGGTTTCCAAAGGGGAAGGGGAGATGGATAAACTGGGAGTTTGGATTAACAGGTACACACCACTAGATATAAAGTAGATGGTCCTACTGTATGTACAGGAAACTCTACTCAATATCCTATAATAACTTATATGGGGAAAAAAAATCTGAAAACATATTTGTATACATATATGTATATTTATAGGTATATACACATACCTATGCATAACTGAATCACTTTGCTATATGCCTGAAACACTGAAAATCAAAACTGTCAACAGAGAGGAAAGCATCAGCAATAGGCTCCAAAAAATTAACTAAATTAAATTAAATAAGATTTATCTAGACTTCAGCTCTAATTTTAAGAGCATCAGGTATTTAGATTCAGGAATTCAGAGAACCCAGCAGGAAATAACTTCAATGGTTGAAGAGCGTGAAGGCAGACACCAGGGCGTACTGTTCAAATCTGCCTCTTCAGCTACGTGGGAGCTGACAGTTCACAGCTGGATCTCTCTCCAGGCCCGCTCTGAGTCCAGGCGGCCTGTCTCACCAATGTCTGCTCAAGGAGCAGCCTGCACCCGGGGCCTGGCTACTGAGGGGTGCGAAGCCCAGTCCTCTCACCTCGCTTCAGGATCTGAGGACCATCCTAGAAGGGCAGCCGGAGGCAGGGGCTGAGGCCTGCTGTCACTGAATCGCCACTTAGCCTCTGCCCACTCAGACTCTCCTGAGTGCCCCCTGGTGGTTTACTCCTGAGCACACTCCCCGCAAACCTCCTGCAAGCAAATCTCCACTGCGGAGTTCATCTTCCAGGAAACTGACTCCAGACAGTTGATACCACAAATGGACCATGGAAGCAAACTTTAAGAGAGATGCCAGGGACTTCCCTGCTGGTCCAGTGGTTAAGACTTTGCCTTCCAATGCAAGGGGAGCACGTTTGATCCCTGGTCAGGGAGCTAAATCCCACATACTTTGCAGCCAAAAAACTAAAACATAAAGCAGAAGTAATATTGTAACATGTCATAAATTCAATAAAGACTTAATTAAAAAGTCTTTAAAAAACACAATGAGATTTCAGAGCCTGGGATGTGCAGACCTATTACAGGGTTCTTAGGAGCAAGACAGGGGAGTGGTCAACAGGGGAGAGCCTAAACAATCAAATAAAAGTAAAAGCAGGAGGAGGGTTGGGCTGCATTCTATACAAACTCACAATCTCTGCCCCATTTTCCACACCCCAGCCAGCTGTCAAGATTACTACTCTTCTAAAGAAGCTGACTCTCCGAGAGGTAAGACCTGGTGAGGCCTCAGCCAGAGTCCATGGTCACGATCACTCAGCCCTCCCTCCAAGGGCCTGTGGCCATTTATTCCAGTAACTGTGCACCGTGGGGAAGGGCTTGTTGGACAGTCTGAGCTGACTTTGACACCTAGTGAAATGAAGCATTATCTGGGGAATACAGTTCAGTTCAGTTGCTCAGTCGTGTCCAACTCTTTGCGACCCCATGAATCGCATCATGCCAGCCTCCCTGTTCATTACCATCTCTCGGACTTCACTCAGACTCACGTCCATTGAGTCAGTGATGCCATCCAGCCATCTCATCCTCGGTCATCCCCTTCTGCTCCTGCCCCCATTCCCTCCCAGCATCAGTCTTTTCCAGTAAGTCAAGTCTTCACATGAGGTGGCCAAAGTACTGGACTTTCAGCTTTAGCATCATTCCTTCCAAAGAAATCCCAGGGTTGATCTCCTTCAGAATGGACTGGTTGGATCTCCTTGCAGTCCAAGGGATTCTCAAGAGTCTTCTCCAGCACCACAGTTCAAAAGCATCTATTCTTCAGCACTCAGCCTTCTTCACAGTCCAAATCTCATATCCATACATGACCAGTGGAAAACCATAGCCTTGACTAGATGGACCTTAGTTGGCAAAGTAATGTCTCTGCTTTTGAATATGCTATCCAGGTTGGTCATAACTTTTCTTCCAAGGAGTAAGTGTCCTCTAATTCCATGGCTGCAGTCACCATCTGCAGTGATTTTGGAGTCCAAAAAAATAGTCTGACACTGCTTCCACTGTTTCCCCATCTATTTCCCATGAAGTGATGGGACCGGATGCCATGATCTTCGTTTTCTGAATGTTGAGCTTTAAGCCAACTTTTTCACTCTCCTTTTTCACTTTCATCAAGAGGCTTTTTAGCTCCTCTTCACTTTCTGCCATAAGGGCGGTGTCATCTGCGTATCTGAGGTTATTGATATTTCTCCCAGCAATCTTGATTCCAGCTTGTGCTTCTTCTAGTCCAGCGTTTCTCATTATGTACTCTTCATGTAAGTTAAATAAGCAGGGTGACAATATACAGCCTTGGCATACTTCTTTTCCTTATCCCATCTGCCACGTAAGAACATAGAGAAAACACGGCCATCTAGCAGTGGGTCTTCATATGCCACTTCATCAGTCATCTGTTGCT
>SJYW01024802.1:1643896-1746146 GCA_006410735.1 Raphicerus campestris | reverse complement strand
TCCTTTAAATAGGGTGAGGGTAGGGGTGGATGGACCAGAGGGGTGGCTCAAGTGGTCGCCCAACTCCTTGGTGGTACTGTATCCAGGGATTATGGCAGTTGGGTTTTGGTCTTTTTGTATCTTATTCATAATTTGCCCCAACTGCTGCATGCACCAGTTATTTTTAGTCTCTTGTGGTTTCTTCCTATTCTGTTGCCCAAGAGACTTACCAGGTGCAAACACTGCAGAAAAGGACCTAGGGCCCAGGCTGCCTCTGTACTCATGCTCCTAACTTCTGGTGACTCCCCAGAGTAGAGGATGAAACCCAGATAGTAACAGGCCATTTAAACTTTGCCATAATCTGACCCCACCTATCTCTATTACAATAACCATTTTTTCCCTAAATGCAGCATGCACTTTGCAGCTTTGGCTCACACTTAAAAAAAATCTGAATTCACCCTTTCCATGAACCCTCACTCATAAAATTCTTACTAAGGCCAATACAAATATCATCTCCTTAATTGGAAGTAACTCCTACCCTTTGATATTGAGGTAGCAAGCTGTCATTATATATAGTTCAGTTCAGTCGCTCAGTTGTGTCCAACTCTTTGTGAGCCCATGAATCGCAGCCCGCCAAGCCTCCCTGTTCATTACCATCTCTTGGAGTTTACTCAGACTCACGTCCATCGATGCCATCCAGCCATCTCATCCTTGGTCGTCCCCTTCTCCTCCTGCCCCCTAATCCCTCCCAGCATCAGAGTCTTTTCCAGTGAGTCAGCTCTTTGCATGAGGTGGCCAAAGTACTGGACTTTCAGCTTTAGCATCATTCCTTCCAAAGAAATCCCAGGGNTGTACATGTTAATTGGATGCAGTTTTTAAGTCTGGGGATAGATATGTCTTTATTACAAATTACCTAGCAGTTCTGCATTAGATTTTTTTTTTAATTGGGGTATAGTTGCTTTACAACGTTGTATTAGTTTCTGCTGTACAACGAGGTGAATCAGCTATAGTAAGTATTAGCTGCTCAGTTGTGTCCTACTCTTTACAACCCTATGGACTGTAGCCTGCCAGGCTCCTCTGTCCATGGGATTCTCCAGGCAAAAATATTGGAGTGGGGAGCCATTCCCTTCTCCGGAGGATATTCCCGACCCAGGGATTGAACCTGGCTCTTCTGCATTGCAGGCAGATTCTGGAGTGTCTCAGCCACCAGGGAAGCCCGAGTCAGCTGTGTGTGTGCATCGATCCCCTTTCTCTTGGACCTCCACTCCCACATCGCATCCATCTAGGTCCTCACGGAGAACTGAGCTGAGCTCGCTGTGCTGTAGCATGTTCCCACTAGCTATCTGGTTTACACATGGCAGTGCACATAGGCCAATCCCCGTCTCCAACGCACCCCCACCCCCCTGTACACATGTCTGTTCCCTACANAACTGAGCCGAGCTCACTGTGCTGTAGCATGTTCCCACTAGCTATCTGGTTTACACATGGCAGTGCACGTAGGCCAGTCCCAGTCTCCAATGCACCCCCACCCCCCTGTACACGTGTCTGTTCCCTACGTCTGCGTCTCTAGATTTTGATGTGAATGTAGGCTGGAAAACCAAAGGATTGAAAGGTTTCCAGTGCTGGCTCCTAATCTCACCAAGCACAGAGGTCTGTTACCTGGTCCGTCATAGGGTCATTCATTCCTCACCTTTCCCCGTCCTCTCCACAGGTGCCATGCATCCCAGAGACCGCAGGGCTTGAGTGGGCTACCTGGGCAAACTTCCCCTGCCTGGCCCAGCCTCCCACCGCCTCCACGGGTGTGTGTGTATGCGTGTGTGTGTGTGTGTGTGTGTCTTAAATCATGGCCTGGCGGCTAATTCTTTGCAGCTTGCGGGTTGTTGCCTCCATGAGCAGACAGGAGGGCGCCCTGGCACAGTTAAAGATCANTGTGTGTGTGTGTGTGTGTGTATGTCTTAAATCATGGCCTGGCGGCTAATTCTTTGCAGCTTGCGGGTTGTTGCCTCCATGAGCAGACAGGAGGGCGCCCTGACACAGTTAAAGATCACAAGCTTTGATAACCGGGCCTTCTGATTTACGGTAATCCAGGTCTCCACGTTCCCCTAATGAGGGGAACTTGGAGTGTCAACCCGTTTATTAAATGCTCAGAACCATGTGTGAGCGGACCGAGGTAAGAAGTCAATCATATTTTCATTGATCCTGTGTGTCCCCCTCCTGCTCATTCACTCCTCTCTTCCCTGAGACTGTCCGCCTGCCAAGCTCTTTTCATCTCCAGAGGGGAGGACTTTAGGACGGATCATTGGCAGAGACGGTTGGGGTCCTCAGTGTTTGCACTTTCCTACTGATTTCATAGGTGTTTGGAAGTTAACGATACTCAGCACCTCATGATTCTTTCCTATGTGTCAAACAAAGGCATGAAAGGGAAAGTGAGCAGAGGCGAGAGGCGGGGGGCACAGGGCCGCAGGACGGGAACACATCAACAGCTTTCTCTTTCCTTCACCCCGACCTTGCAGAGACCGGTAAGCCTTATTGCAAATGGAAGACGGATTAATATTCCTGAAGCTGTCGGGATCTAATGAAGTCTTAATTCATCTCCCTTAATTCCCTTTGAAACAGAAAAAGGCACAAATCAAAATAACAAATGGCCCAGCTGCTTTAATCTCTACTTCTTCTCACCCTTCTCCCCTTTTGCATCTTGGTCACTGTCACTTTCTTAATCTCCGGAGATTCCACCCCGATTCCTTTCAAGTGGCATCAGCCCCGTCTCTGGGGTTTGGTTTTCTGGATGTGGCATAAATATTTCTGCCTGTTTGAGGCCCCCGGCTGGGTTCTGTCCTTGGACATGGCTGGGGGAGGGCGCCCAGCAGGCGACTCTGAAGTTCACTTGGTGAGAAGAGCTCTGGATGGTCCAGCCCGCGGGATGCCTGAAGAGTTCGCAACTTCACATTCGACTGGGGAAATTGGTGCTGTCAGCATCCTTTGGTGGGGATGCTGTTTTATACTGTTTTACACTGTTCCTTTGTCCACGCTCTATCTTGTCAAATGATACCCCTTGCTTCATTTAAAATAACCTCCGGAGTAAGCTTGAGAACAGTTTGATCTTTTCTTTCCATTCTTTGTTGTTGTCTGTTCTATTTATCCATTTTTATTTTTTTTAATAATTTTTACAACGTTGTGTTGGTTTTTGCTGTACAACGCGAATCAGCCATACATGCATGCTAAGTCACTTCAGTCGTGTCAGACTCTTTGCAACGTTATGAACCATAGCCCACCAGGTTCCTCTGTCTGTGGAATTTCCCAGACAAGAATACTGGAGTGGGTTGCCATGCCCTCCTCCAGGGGATCTTCCCAGACCAGGGATCGAACGCCTGTATGGACAAGTGGATTCTTTACCACTAGCACTACCTGGGAAGCCTGAATCAGCCATCATTATACCCATATCCCCTCCCTATTGAGCTTCCCTCCCATCCCCCTCGCCCATCCCTCTAGGTCATCACAGAGCACCAGACGGGGCTCCCTGTGTTATACAGCAACTTCTCACTAACTATCCATTTTACATATGATCGCATATATATGTTGATGCTGCTTTCCCCATTTGTCCCACTCACCCCTCCTCTACTGTGTCCATTCTCTACATCTGAGTCTCCATTCCTTCCCTGCAATTCTTATATCTTGTATCTTGCCCACTGCCTGATTTAGCATCGATGCTATGTAAGTGTTTGTTGACTAAATGAGCATTTAGATGGATGAGTAAACAGAATGGCCTAATTGTTCACTGTACAGTCTTTAACTCAAGTATGGTCTTGATTTGTTTTTATGTAAAGTGCACAAATATAGTCAGGCCAGTGGTAATGCAGAACTCCTTAGAACTACATAGTGAGCAGATCTGATGCCTGCTCACTTTGAAAGCTGCAGATGCAATAGGCATAGGATGTTGAAACGTAGGGAACTGACATTGTCACGTGACTGCATAGTGTTGAGTACTGTGCTAGGTGCTTCATGCTTATACTGATCCTGGAGTGTCCAGTACACATCACCTGCTTATCTGTTTTAGATTTCTGACTAATAACATTTTGTTGTTGTTGTTGTTGTTCTCTGAGTTTAGATGCTATCCTGAAGTCAACAGAAAGACGCAAAGAGGATTAAAGATTTTAACTTTAGATGTACATTTATAAAGATCCCCAGACATAAGGTCTCTGTTGCACCTACTCAGGTCAGCCATTGTAGTGTGAAAGCTGCCAGAGACAATATATAAATGAATGGACATGGCTGTGTGCCAATAAAACTTTATTCACACAAAGTGACAAGGGATTGCATTGGCCCACTGGTTGTAGTTGCTGACCTCAGGTCTAGGTCATTCCATGAGTAATAAAAGTAGAGTGTACCAGTAAGGATAAGTACAAGGTACTGTGAAACCACTTTAGAAGTTCAGTTTGGGGGCTTACCAGGTAAGTAAGCGCTAGTGGTAAAGAACCTCTGCCTGCCAGTGCAGGAGACTTAAGAGACACAGGTCTGATCCCTGGGTCAGGAAGATCCCTGGGTCAGGAAGATCCCTGGGAGGAGGGCATGGCAACCCACTCCAGTATTCTTGCCTAGAGAATCCCATGGACAGAGGAGCCTGGCGGGCTGTGGTCCATACAGTGGAAAGGAGTCGGACACAACTGAAGCGACCTCACTCATACATAGAGGACTTACACGAGAAAGTGATATTTACTGACAGCTGAGTCAGTGCTAACCTGAAGAGAAGCTGTAGGTGTTCCAGCCCCAGGGGAGAGAGGGCACGTACCCCACAGAGCTGAATGTGGTTTATGAGGCTATAGCATAGGGTGCTGGCAGCTTCCAAGGCAGACGGGGACCGACAGCCCTGGACTCAGGAGCTATTTGCCGACACCAGGCTTGGTGGAGCAATGGTGCTCAGAATGCTTCACTGGAACTTCGTTAGCCTATCAAGACTGGATCCAGGGCAGAGCGTCGATGAAGAGTGAAGTGGGAATAGTGGCTTCAGGCTGGAGCTGCTCTCTCCCTCCCATCCCCACCCTTAAGCAGGAACAGCCAGAGCTGCCTCTGCCCAGGCTGACTGCTGGATGGGGAGGCTGTCAGTTTCTGATGGATCGTAGGAACCAGAAGGATGGTGTCATTCCTCGTCTCCGGGGCTGAGTTCATCACATCTCCTCACCAGAGGCCCCTTCAGAGGAGGGCAGGTCACTTCCATCAGTCCTGAGGCTTCTCTTTAAGATGAAAATAAACCCTACCCTTGGAGTGCTATCCTTTTGCAGCTTGGTTTCAGGCAGGATAGAATGTCTTAAGCATCCACCTCCCTTTTCTTTCTCTGCTCCTCCGCCCCATCGGTATTGTGTAGTCAAGCTTTTATCCAGAAATGGGGGATCTCCTGGTTGAATACTTTTCACTGTATTCTCACAGTGTTTGTTCTGGGAGAAGAAAGCTTTGCATGATGCTTTGGAATCCTGTGTCTAATCCTTCCTCCGCTTGTTAATTGACACCCGGCAGCTCTCTCCTATAATACCAGTATCTTGCGTAGATGACGGTGTGTTTAATAGCAGTGCGTGTGCGCGGGCTATGTTGCTTCAGTTGTGTCTGACTCTTTGCGATGCTATGGACCGTAGCCCACCAGGCTCTTCTGTCCATGGCGATTCTCCATGCAAGAATACTGAAGAGGGTTGTTGTGCCCTCCTTCAGGGGATCTTCCCAGCCCAGAGATTGAACCCATGTCTCTTACGTTTCTTGCGTTGGCAGGAGCCTTGTTTACCGCCAGCGAGTGCCACTTGGGAAGCCCATTTAACAGCAATCTTGCCCTCAAACCTATTCCTTATTCTTTCCCTTCTGTGCCATTCTCTGCATCATAGGAAAGTCTGGTTCCCAGCCTCTCCAAAAGGACAAGCTGATGGGAAAAATGCTAGAAAACTAGAGAGTGACAGAGGGGACAAGCCAGGGTATTTCTACCCACTCTCTGCTTCCGGGAGCATCACCTGTAGCTGCTGCTTCTTCTCCTTGGCTCAATCTTGGCTAGGACAGCTCCTTCCTCTCTTATTTCAGCTTCATGGGCAGCCCCCACTAGGGCTCTATCACTTACAGGATGCCCCAGCTTCTGGTTCTGGCAAATCTAGCATCTGTTGTTATCCCTCCAGCTCGAGGGAGATAGCCGCTCCTTGCTCTTGCCAGCTTCTAGGTTGCTTCCTCACTTCCTGTTGATGTCTCANTATTGCTGAAGCCTGGCTTGGAGAATTTTGAGCATTACTTTACTGGCATGTGAGATGAGTGCAATTGTGCGGTAGTTTGAGCATTCTTTGGCATTGCCTTTGTTTGGGATTGGAATGAAAACTGACCTTTTCCAGTCCTGTGGCAACTGCAGAGTTTTCCAAATTTGCTGGCATATTGAGTGCAGCACTTTCACAGCATCATCTTTCAGGATTTGAAACAGCTCCACTGGAATTCCATCACCTCCACTAGCTTTGTTCGTAGTGATGCTTTCTAAGGCCCACTTGACTTCACATTTCAAGATGTCTGGCTCTAGATTAGTGATCACATCATCATGATTATCTGGGTTGTGAAGATCTTTTTTGTACAGTTCTTCTGTGCATTCTTGCCACCTCTTCTTAATATCTTCTGCTTCTGTTAGGTCCATACCATTTCTGTCCTTTATCGAGCCCATCTTTGCATGAAATGTTCCCTTGGTATCTCTAATTTTCTTGAAGAGATCTCTAGTCCTTCCCATTCTGTTCTTTTCCTCTATTTCTTTGCCTTGATCGCTGAAGAAGGCTTTCTTATCTCTTCTTGCTATTCTTTGGAACTCTGCATTCAGATGCTTATATCTTTCCTTTTCTCCTTTGCTTTTCGCCTCTCTTCTTTTCACAGCTATTAGTAAAGCCTCCCCAGACAGCCATTTTGCTTTTTTGCATTTCTTTTCCATGGAGATGGTCTTGATCCCTGTCTCCCGTACAAGGTCAGGAATAGCAGCCTTAACGGGATGCCCCTCGTCCAAGTTAAGGACAGCGGCTGTGCTTTGCTGGAGCAGCCGTGAAGAGATAACCCACGCCCAAGGTAAGAGAAACCCAAGTAAGATGGTAGGTGTTGCAGGAGGGCATCAGAGGGCAGACACACTGAAACCATACTCACAGAAAACTAGTCAATCTAATTGCACTAGGACCACAGCCTTGTCTAACTCATTGAAACCAAGCCATGCCTGTGGGGCAATCCAAGACGGGCGGGTCATGGTGGAGAGGGCTGACAGAACAGTATTCTTGCCTTGAGAACCCCATGAACAGTATGAAAAGGCAAAATGATAGGATACCAAAAGAGGAACTCCCCAGGTCATTAGGTGCCCAATATGCTACTGGAGATCAATGAAAAAATAACTCCAGAAAGAACGAAGGGATGGAGCCAAAGCAAAAACTACCCAGTTGTGATAGAAGCAAGATCCGATGCTGTAAAGAGCAATATTGCATAGGAACCTGGAATGTCAGGTCCATGAATCAAGGCAAATTGGAAGTGGTCAAACAGGAGATGGCAAGGGAGATCGTTGACATTCTAGGAATCAGCGAACTAAAATGGACTGGAATGGGTGAATTTAATTCAGACAACCATTATATCTACTACTGCGGGCAGGAATCCCTTAGAAGAAGTGGAGTAGCCTTCATGGTCAACAAGAGTCCGAAATGCAGTACTTGGGATGTAATCTCAAAAATGACAGAATGATCTCAGTTCGTTTCCAAGGCAAAACCATTCAATAGCACAGTTATCCAAGTCTATGCCCCAACCAGTAATGCTGAAGAAGCTGAAGTTGAACGGTTTTATGAAAACCTACCTTTTAGAACTAACACCCCCCAAAAGATGTCCTTTTCATTACACGGGACTGGAATGCTAAAGTAGGAAGTCAAGAAACACCTGGAGTAACAGGCAAATTTGGAATGCAGAATGAAGCAGGGCAAAGATAATAGAGTTTTGCCAAGAAAATGCACTGGTCATAGCAAACACCCTCTTCCAACAACACAAGAGAAGACTCTACACATGGACATCACCAGATGGTCAACACCGAAATCAGACTGATTATATTCTATGCAGCCAAAGATGGAGAAGCTCTATACAGTCAACAAAAACAAGACCAGGAGCTGATTCTCAGATCATGAACTCCTTATTACCAAATTCAGACTTAAATTGAAGAAAGTAGGGAAAACCGCTCGAGTCATTATATATAACGCAGCTTCTATTCAGATGTCATCAGCCTTGAGCCCTTCTCTGGTCACTCTATCCCCACTTAACACCCTTTCACACTCTCCCTTCACTACTTTTTAAGATTTATGGTCACTGAGAATAGTATATTTATTTGCTAGTACTCATGATTTTGTTTCCCTCCACCGTCAGAATGTAAGTGCTCTGTGAGGGGACATACTTTGCTTTGTTGTTCATCGTCCATAGATTCAGCATTTAAAAGATCACCACAAGCAGATACTAACTTGCTGAACGCAGGAGCTCACGTGTAACATTTCTCTCTCCCGCCCCTTGCGTGGCCCCTACAGTTAAACAGTGCTCTGCTTCTTACATTCTAGCTCTAGGTCAAAGTGTTACCACCCATTCAAATGCCCCAGGGTCATTCTCAATCCACCCCTCTCTGGAAAACTCCTCAACATCAGACTAGCTGTAGTGAGGGAGGAGGAGTTAAGGATTGTTTCTAGATTTTTGGCTCAGGTCAAATGAGTAGATGAATGAAGTCATCCATGGAAACTCGAAATGCTGAAAAACAACCCAGTGGGGAACTACGAGTTCATGGTTTACCAGAGTGGAGTTGTCTGATAGGTAGATAGATATATTGATTTGTGGCCTAGGAGAGGAATCCAGGCTGGAAGTACAGATTTGAGAGTCATAGCTGGGGGAAGCTGAGATTGCACGAGAAGCATAAGAACAAGTCCTGGGAAGTAAGTCTTCCTTCCAACAGATACAAGAACTGCCCTTTCACGGTTTCTTCTTTAGTCCTTCCTGCGTTACTCTCCACAACTTGCAGGAAGTGGAGATGGACTCTGGCAGAGAATGTTTGACAAGCAGGGCCGGAACAAATGGTGTAGTTGTTACAGAAAACTGAGAAAGGCTTACGGCGCATGGCTGCCAGAGAGTGATTGCTGTTGAGAAGCTGTGGGGGTTGTCAATGATTCGAAAAGCAAAGTCAACAGCCGTTGCTTCTCTATGGACGAAAATCAATTCCTGGATGGTGGCGAGGGCCGGCGGGTGAGAGAGATGCTGGGATGGCTGAACCTGAAACTGTTGCCATGGAGATGGGGCGGATGAAAAGTGACCGAGTGGGATGAGAAAGGGACAGTAACAATGAAAGGACTAAAAAAAATAGACGCTGGAAAGCGTAGTTATCTAGAAACAGGTGGACACGGAAGTTGAAACAGGCAGCCGGGCGAAAACAGGCAGTTTGTGTTCCAGTCCGTACGTACACAAAGAAGCGCCCAGCTCAGCTTACCGGAAGCAGAACCTCTGTCCCCGGCGCATTACGCGTCATCCGCGCCGGAAGAGCGCCCCGTGAGGCCGGCCGCTCCCCTACCGTCCAGTAGGAGGGGCCGCGGGGCTGTGCCGCCGTGAGTCGTGGACAGCGCGGAACTTCGACACACAGGGAACTCAGGAGCGAGCCGAGCTACCGGGAGAGAGAAGGGGAAGGAAGGTCGCTCAGGAGAGCGTCGTTGCGGATGAATCCTGTTTTCTGGCGGCGGAGGGATTTGGCCGCACGGTGACTTCCGGCGAACGTCGACCGAAGAGGGGGGGAAAAAAATCCTGAAGGAAACAATAACAAACGCCAGAGGAAGCGGGGTCGGTCTGCGAGTGTGGAGCGGGTGTCTCCCGAAAAGATGAGCTTCGGTCCCTGTCAGGGGACGTGAGCGCGACCGGTGGGGGCCTTAGCCCAGCCCTTCTGCGCCTGCCCCGCAGACCCCAGTACCGCCATGGCGGCCGTGGGGCCGGGGGCCTACGCGGCGGAGTTCGTGCCGCCCCCGGAGTGCCCGGTGTTTGAGCCCAGCTGGGAGGAGTTCACAGATCCGCTCAGCTTCATCGGCCGCATCCGGCCCATGGCAGAGAAAACCGGCATCTGCAAAATCCGACCTCCCAAGGTACCGGAGTCCCGACTGCCTCAGCGCGGCCTTCCGGTCCGCTATGCTTTCACGTTCGCTCACCCTGGTCTCTCGACACCTGGACGCTGAATTTCTCTCTTTCCGTTTTGGTTTCTTTGCGGTTTCAATGTCGGCTGGTCCGAAGGCGAGAGAGGGATGTCCCCGGGGCCCCTCCGCCCAGAACTTGGGAACTGATACTCTCCTTCCTGTCTTGGGTTGTGGGCAAGGGTAACAAAGGCTTTCGGCCTTTGGTTGGCCTGTAAGATGATGGAAGTGTTGTGACGCGACAGCCCGACCCGCGGGGGTGTGTGTGTGTGTGTGTGTGTGTTGTACACTCGTTCCTGTACGATAGGAAGAGCTGTGGTCCGACGGCTGCTGCTTTCTCCTATCCCTGTTGACGCTTAATTGATGAAGTGTTCGCAGGCCTCATCTCGGGCTAAGGTTTCTTTGCTAAGTGGTAATCTGAGCTCTTAGGCCCTTGGGGTGGTGTCACCAAACTAGAACCCCAGACTGATTACAGCTGCAATGAGAAAAGTCTTCCCGAGGGAAGCCAAGGCGCAGCGTTTATTGTAAAAATTCGGAGGTTTAGAAAGAATTGATCCATAACGGAGGAGGAAGAAAACGTTGAAATCTTAAAAGATATAAAGAGTCGCAACTATTGGCAGATAGCTGGGTTTGCCCATAGGTTGGTTAAGATCCTCAGTCTTTCCGGTGAGGAAAGCTGATACTGTGCCTTGTTTTGTGGGGCTCATTGCCCCAAGAGGTTGAAGATTTGGTCAAGGTTAGAGGTTTTTTTTTTTTCCTCTGCCCGTTAGGTCCAGTGCTTTCCAATGGGTGTTTCTGGTCCACTTGCCCTAGGGGCACCCGAATGTTTGTTAAAATGCAGATCTCTAGGTCCCATTCCCAGTCTAGAACCAGTTTCTGGATATGGAAGTTCTAGAATTTGCATTTCTAGCAGGTACTCTGAGTGCTCGTGAATGTCTGTGAGCCATCCCCGAGTGCTTCTTAAAGTGATACCTTGCTTTATGTTTTGTCTCCTAGTAATTAAAATTTTGTCCTTTTACACGCTGGATTTTAAAAAGCTTCAGCTTTTACTACCACAGAAGCATGCAGCGCAGTGAATAAAAAGAGGTTAGTTGAGAGGGAGGAGGAGGAGCAGCTAACATGGCACTTACAGATTTTTTTAATAGCCTTTGAAGCCCACGTAAGTAAATAAGGTCTCATTTTACAGATCAGGCAGAGTCTCTATAAGTTAAATAATTTATCAGATGTGTGATCTTGGGCAAAGTAAATTTTTCTATCTGGATCACTCAGTTTGATTCTAAAACCCAGACAAGCTACTTATCTTGTGCTCAGTCAGTTTGGTTAACATTATTAACCATCACTCGCAAACAAAAGATTAACAAATAACTGCTGTGATGAATGATGGTATGTGTATTGCCATCCTCCCACCACTTCTTCAGTTTTATGAAAAATTTATTTTCACTTAATCCTTTGTTTTTCATGTTTATCTCAGTGACCAAACCTTAAGCACTGAAGCTTTTCCTGAACCATATGCTCATTTACTCTGTTGTCTTAATGAATTAGAAATTCTATTCAAGGTTCCTTTTGGTTAAAAAAAATTGACTACTTTTTGTTACTTTAAAAAAATTGAAATAATATACCTTTGTGTCACATTATTACTGAAAATAAATGTTTAAAAGCAGAATTTAATTTCAGTATTGGTGGATTTCTTTAGTTTCCAAGATAACTTAAGATAATTTTTTGTCTTATTTATATAAGATAATTTTTTAAAAACTTCTTTTCACATTTTAAAGTAGACTTAGTTTTATTTAGACCAAGTCAAACTATGGTCTCTAGAACTCTACTTGAAATGTGCTATCTCATTTTAGTTATACCAGGTCTCCAATCTGGAAATTGTCCTCATTTTGTGGGTTTGCTTTTTTTTTTAATTTTCATTTTTTTTAAAAAAATTTGGTTGCCCAGAAGCTGGGCTTTGAAGAGAACATTTATGTAACGTAGACTTTAAAGTGCTGTGTCACATTCCACATGAATGAAAAAACACATTGTCCGATTACATAAGTATTTTTAAAACATTATCTTTTGGTCTTTAATTTTACTCTTTTCATTTCTTTCAAATTCTATTTTCTTTTTAATTTGATAAACTTGGATGATTATTTGCTGTATTGAGATGAGCTGATTACATTCCAGTTGAGTAACTAGGGAAAGCATAATTTTGCAGTATAAATAATGGAAGTGGGAGATTTGAGGAGGAAATAGATAATTTTAGTATTAGAAAGTTCGAGGTAAGTAATTGGAGATAGTAATAAATTATCTAAAAAATGTTCTTTCTCTCTCTCTAGTGAAGACTAGTAAGTTGGTGTGTTGTCATCATGATTTGTGGCAACTCCTCCCATATATTAAGAGAATGAATTCCTTGCTGTTTAACCAATGTAGTGAAGAATTTTTTCCCCCCATTTAGGATTGGCAGCCTCCATTTGCATGTGAAGTCAAAAGCTTCCGTTTTACTCCCCGAGTCCAGCGCTTGAATGAGCTTGAGGTGAGTGTTGTCTTATCACTGTTTTGTCTCCCGATTTCTTCATACCAGGACTTCAGGTGGAGACCTTTGAGAAACTCATGAACTGAGGCTCAGAGTTAATGTGAATTGTGACTGAATGGAAGGAAGCTTCTGATTTTTAAAAAAAGTTGTTTATAGTAGTTACAGTTTTTTCTACTGGGGTTATGGGGAACTGTCTGCTTTCTTCGGTGCTTATTATTCTGCTAAATTTTTTTGTTGTTAGTGTTGGAAGATTCTATATCTTGTGGTCTTTTAGGAAATAGTTTTAAAAATTATTCTATTAAAACTTGGTTTCAGAGGGTTCCCCCCCCCCCCGACACAACTTTTCTAGGACTCTTAATCTGATTAAGATCTTTCTTTAAATACTACTGATCTGTCTTAACTTTACAGTTTGAAATTTGTTTAAATAGTTGTTCCTTCCGCTTGCTAGATTGTCAAAGGATGCTTCAATGTGGATAAAAATTGTTCTGGATTACAAAAGAGAGATCTTAAAGATCGTTAAGGCTTAATGTGTTATGCTGTTTGTTTTTTTTCCTATGATGCTCATGAAACACTGATTTTTTTTTTTTTTTAATACCTGTTGTTTTCCTGTGAAAGTGAAATCGTGTCAGACTCTGCGACCCCATGAACTGTAGCCTACCTGGCTCCTCCCTACATGGGATTCTCCAGGCAAAAGAGTACTGGAGTGGGTTGCCATAAGATGCTTGATGAAGAGTCTTAATGTCAGTGAGGTAGAGAGTGGATGTCCCTGAAGTGTGCATATTATCTACAGATGAAATGTTAGGCATAGAATGCTTAGAAACAGAATAATTTGATTTATTAAATTTTCTGATCAGCTTAAAGTTAGCTTTTACAAAAAATTGCTTTGTTTAGGTGATAACCTTTCACATGCATTAACTTTTTTGACTTAGTAAAGTTTGCGTCTTCTTTTTTTAACCTATAAGGTTTACCTAAGCAGTGATGAAAAGTCTGAACTTCTTTTGAGAGATGAGTACCTTTGTTAAGTAAAACTCATTTTTTTTCAACCATAACTTAGTTCCTATTTTTTACTTTTATATTTTATTAATCTTAGGCGATGACCAGAGTGAGATTGGACTTCTTGGATCAACTAGCAAAATTTTGGGAACTTCAGGGATCTACTCTCAAGATCCCTGTGGTGGAGAGAAAAATCCTGGATCTGTATGCTTTGAGCAAGGTGAGGCTTGTAGTTGGTTAAGATACTAGAACAGAAACTAGAAATTTTGTGAAATTAGAATTTCAGATATACTTGATGGAAAACGTTGCTTTCGAGGTAGGATTTGATTGACCATAGAGGAGGGCATACTGCTTATGAAGTACATCTTAATTAGCAAATATCTTGTGATAAGTTTTGATTGTCCTAGAGTTTATTGGAATTTCATCTTTGAGGTCCCATGGAAGTCTCTTCCCTCTTAACTTTTGAAAATGCTTATAAATTTGAGATTTAAAGCTGAGAGGCAGACATTTTGATTTGTAGTTGTCTTGTTTGTAGTTGATAATACTTTTCTTCCTTAAATATCATAGTGAGATTGCTGCTTCTCACCACATGAACTTTTTCCTTTAAATTGAAGCTTGAGGTAAAGTGTGATGCACAAGTCCTAGATGTCCAGCTGGGTTGATCTTTCTAGATGAGTGTATACTCGTGTCAGCACCCACCCCAATCAAGACAGCGAGTGTTCACAGCACTTCTGTAGCTCCTTCCTCTCCCTCCCAGTCAGTACTTCTCTCCACAGCTGACTGTTGCTCTGCCCTCTGCCCCTGGGTGAATGTCTCATTAACAGGACTTTTTACTTTCTAGAAGAGGCATAGGCTGAAAACTGCACAGAAGACTGAGAGTCTGATATTTTTAGGTTGTTCGGTATGCCCTTTACTTTGGGGAAAAAAATCATCTTTGGCTCACTGCTGATGAACATCTTTTGAATTTGTGTTATTTTAGACATGATTTTAACATACTTTGATTCCCACTGTTGTTTAATGGGAAGCAGGTTTTCAGTCTCCTGAATCGTTGTCAGTGTGATTGTTTCCTGTTTTGATTAAGTCACTTTGTCTTTCTCACTGGTTATTATTTTTGATTGTAAAAAGTATTATTTGGAATGACTATAATTCAGTGGAATTTTACATAAACAAAGTTTATAAAAAGTTTATAACAAAAAGTTTATTAAAGTTTATAATCAGTGCAGCATGGAACATTCTAGTCATTTTTTAAGAGAAATTTTTGTTAAAGTAATACATTTTTAAAAAGGCTTAAAGTAAAAACTAACATTCTCACTTCTCCATCTCTCCGCTCCTATTAACGATCCTTTGAGCTAATCACTTTCTTCTTTTAGCTTTTCTGATTTTGATCTCCATATTTCCAAATAAAATGATCATGCTGTTTCTTCATTGTTTTAGTTTTAAATATGCATACTGATTTTTTTTTACTATTAGAGATGGGCAGTGGGTATAAAAATTAAATCCTTATGTACTTCAAGTACCCTGGTCCTTTATAATATAGTTAGATAATTTTAAAATTGTTGCTGTGACTGCATAAATTTATTTGTCCTTGTGCTTAATAGCATGCTATGATTGTTTCCTTGAACCAATTTTTGTTTTCCTTGGAGTTAATGGTACCCTTGCCTTTTTTTTTATAAGTTTTTTGAGTATCAAAGATTTATTTTCAGATCTTTCCAGAAGTATAAAATCTCTCAGTATGATTTCACCCAGCAGAAAACCTGTCAGTTTTATTTCCTTCTTGGAGTTACTCCTCTGGAGTTCTCTTTCCTACTCCAATTCAGACTGGTGGTACTTTTTTTTAAGGTCAGCGGTCAGCTTAGAACTTTGACTATCATCATTCTGGGAATTCCATTTGCCTTTCTCCTTGTTTTAGGTCGTCTTGTTACTGTTTATTCCTATTTTGGTGAAACATTTCTTCTGCTAGTTTGATGGCAATAAAGTAAATGAAATGTAAATTTTTTGCTTGTCTAGAAATGTTCTACTTTTAAACTTCATTGGTAATTTGTGGGTTTAGGAGTCTAAATTGTCAATCATTTTACTTCAAAATTGTATTTTGAAAGCTGTACGCCATAATCTAGCTTCTGGTGTTGTTATTGAGAAGAATGATGCCATGTTAATTCTTGTTCCTTTGTATGTGACTTTTTCTAAGATACAAGGTCTGATCTTTATTCCCAGTACTTTGAGAATTCACAGTGATATGCACTGGTACATGTTAATTTTCATTGCATATGTTTACTGCACTTGATAATCTTTCTAATCTAAACTCCCATCCTTGAGTTTTTGTAACTTTTCTTATGTTAATTCTTTGCTAATTTCTTCCATTTATCTTGTTTCTCTTTTTGAACTGCCATTAATTGGATGTGAGACTGTTAGACTGATTGTCTAGTTTACTCATCTGTTTCTTTCTTAGGTTCGAGTCCCTTCTTTCAGACTCCCCTGAGAGTAGATCTCTAGTCTTCTGCTGGGATTGAAGAGGGATGGCTGCCTGGCTGTGCTGACTGGGGGAGGCCTGACTGTTTTTATACAGGCTTTCAGTCAACACTGTTCTTTTTAATTTTAAAGATACTGATGCTTCCATTTCTTAAGCCTTTCCAGGTTCTATGTTGCTGCTCTTTAGCTCTCTTCTGTGAGTTTGGGCTTTTTTGTTTGTTGTTTCTGCTTGCTAGAGTGTCATTCAGACATCTGCTTTTCCCTCGGTCTTGCCCTTTGGGGAGCATGCTTTTTTGTCCATCTTTTTAGTGGAGCTTTGAGAGGGAGCTTTTAAGTTGAATACTGCTGCTGCTTTTTGTCTGTTAAAATTGTCCCCTGCTAACTGGACTTTGTTTTTCATTGGACTGAAATTTTGGCCTTGATTGACATTACTCTTCAGTTAAGTTTTATTAAAAGTTTGTATTCTTTGTGTTCAGTTTAAGTGCTTGCTGTGTATCTCTCTTTAGGGCATGGGGTCATGTGATGTTTTCTAATGACAGTGGTGTGATACCTTGCATGGCAAATGTTCGGAGTAAATGAAATTATGCATGGTAATCTCTGAATCTCTCAACTGCAGAAATGCTAGTATTAAGGTATTAGGCCTGCTTAGATTGTTGGAGTATTGCAAACGTGAAACCAGAGTTGTGGCTTTGACTTCTTTGTGAGTCAGTTCTGTCTTACTCTTCTCAACACCCTGATCATGCTGGTGTCAGAAATCAGCAGACCTGGGTGAGAAGCATGACTGGATCCATGGAGCTCTATCGTTACTAACGGAAATTTAGCTGGAAGTGCTTAGAATACAGAGCAGATTGTTATGTAATGGTGGTAATTGTATTGGGTAACACACGTTACTGAGAAGGCTTCTCTTTCCTCTCTACTGCTCCTCCCCAGTTGCTTCAGCCTCACTGGTTTCCTTATTGTTTCTCAGTATGCTCTGCAGGCTTCTCACGTGGGTCTTGACTCTTGCTGTTTCTAGTCTATCAGCTTGGGTCACTGCTTTCCTCCTCTTTGCTCACTTCTTACCTTTATGATGAGGCATTTGTGACTGTTAATGCTTCAATTTACCCTCATTCTCCTACTGGGGGGGGCTTTTAAACTACTCTCAGGTTTTTTCCACAGGGTTTGTCATTTCAAAATTGACATATAATCTCCCACTAGGATATAAGCTCCAGCAGGGCAGAGGTCTTTATTTTATTCACAGCTGTAGCTCCAGCACCTGTAACAGAGCTGAGCGTGTAGAGACCCTGGGAGCTGTGAATAAAAGACCTTCTCATTACCCATTTGCTTCCAAACAGCCCTCTATCCACAGCACCCTTGGTGTGTCTTCCTCTACACTACAAAATTTGAGAAATCACAGTTTTTTCTCTACTTAACTTTTCCCTGGTTGACTCTTATTTACAGACAGAGCTCCTCTGAGGGTATGGTTAAAAAAAAGCTAAAGAATTGGAGATGGGCTTTACTCTTATGCACGTGTGAACTTCTTCATTATTTCCATACTTTCAGATACTTCACTAGGAAAGCATTTTGCCTGGGCTGTGGTTTCATCTTTGCTATAATAAAGTGCTAAGCACGAGAGTAGAAAATGCATCCTTACTTACAGTCTGTATACCTCTCCTCCACCCCCAATTTGCAACCTCATACAGACATTTGTAATACAGCCAACACTGATACAGCTCTGACTTTATCCTGGTGCTTTTCATGTTTTATTTCATTTGTCTTCACAGCAGCCTCATAATTAGGTAGAGGTACTGCTGTTATTACTGTTTTAATAATAGATATCTGAGATGCAAATTATGTAACTTAACCAAGGTCATACAGCTGTTAGCAGAGCTGGGGTGTGAACTCAGGCAATCTGGGTCCAGAGTCCATGCTGTTAGTCTTCAGGGAAAAAAAAAAGGTAAAATGCACGATTGACTGTTTATAAGTGTACAATTTTATGGCATTATGTATTTTCAAAGTGTTGTACAGCTCATTGCTACTATGCATTTCCAGAACTTTCCCCACCCTCTCGCACCTGGTGAAACCTCTTTCTTTCTACAAATTTGCTTGTGTGTGGTTATTTCATTTAAACTGGATCACGCAATATTCATCTTCTTGTGTTTGTATAATGTTTTCAGAGTTCATCCATATTGTCACATGTATCAGCGTTTCATTAATTTTTAAGGCTGAATAATATTCCATGCATGTCTACCACATTTTGTTTGTCTGCTCAACTCTTGATGGGTATTCAGGTTGTTTCTACCTACTGTCTGTATGTGAGTGATGCTCCTGTGAACACTGCTATGTGAGTACTGTTTCTTTTGGGTATACAGCTAGATATGTATAATTGCTGGATCCTATGGTAATTGTTTTTCTCTTTTAGCTTTTTGGTGTAGTAGAATACGATAGTGTACACTCAAAGAGGAAAATTTTTTCAATTCAGATAACTTCATCACGGCCTTCTTTATTCTTTCATCACTGAGACTGAAAACTGCTTACATTTTAGAAGTGTGAGGGATGTACAGTATCAGCTTTCGGAAGATGGAATCCTTGGTATGGGTCTATTCTGTACTGCTCCCGGTTTGATGTGAAAGTCACTGGGTTGTGTCCGACTCTTTGCGACCCTGTGGACTATACAGTCCATGGAATTCTTCAGGCCAGAATATTGGAATGCGTAGCCGTTCCCTTCTCCAGGGGATCTTCCCAATCCAGGGATTGAAGCCAGGTCTCCTGCATTGCAGGCAGATTCTTTACCTGCTGAGCTGCCAGGGAAGCCCTGGTTTGATTTGAGCATTCAGCAAAAATTGACCAGTTTCTCCCATCACTTCCTACCTTAATACCTATGCTGTGGTAAAGCTACTGCAGTTGAACTTTCTTTATCATTTCTTTATAATCTTTCTTGTAAAACTTCTCTTTTAAAAATGATGGCCTGTTTTTGAAAATATCCTCTGAATCCACTGTTTGCTTGACAGTTTTAAAAAATTCTCTTAAGTTGCTTTATTTTCTAATATCAGTATTTATGTTCATTTTGTATTATGTAACATTCTTATGACTATACTTGGTCTGTTCTTAACTTTTATTTGTACTTTGAATTCCCTGTGGACATCAGGCTTCCCTGGTGGCTCAGAGGTTAAAGCGTCTGCCTCCAGTGCAGGAGACCCGGGTTTGATTTCTGGGTCAGGAAGATCCCCTGGAGAAGGAAATGGCAATCCACTCCAGTATTCTTGCCTGGAGAATCCCATGGACAGAGAAGCCTAGTGTAGGCTACAGTCCATGAGGTCGCAAAGAGTTGGACATGACTGAGCGACTTCACCTCACCTCACCTCACCTCATAGAGTACATACATGTGTTTAGAATTCCCATGGTGCACTATGTGAAATGTATAAATTCATTGAATGTTTTTGAATGCTTGGTTCATTGAAGGTAGGCACGATAATGAATAATAGTGTTTAAAACTTCCCAAAATCTCCATTTCTCTTTCGTACTTTAAATATCAGTGAGTGTCGATTTTGTCACATTTTTCTTGAAAGAAAATCTAAAATCGAGGCCTAGAATAATTTTTCCATTTAGCAGACAAGATGTCGAGTCAAAATACATGAATCTTCCTCTTTCCATAAATTATTTTTACTTTCGTTTCAGATTGTCGCCAGCAAAGGTGGTTTTGAAATGGTCACCAAAGAGAAGAAGTGGTCTAAAGTGGGTAGCCGCTTGGGATATCTGCCAGGAAAAGGAACTGGATCCCTTTTGAAGTCACATTATGAAAGAATTCTCTACCCCTATGAGCTTTTCCAGTCAGGGGTCAGCCTTATGGTGAGATGCATCACTTTTCTTAGGTGTGAATAAATCCAATGTCTGCCAGATATAGAAACACACTTTAGACTGTTGATTCTAACAGGTTAGGTAGCAGTTGGTTGTGGTTTCTCCAGGTGGCAGAATTTGGGGGAGCAAGTTTAAAAAATCACAGCTGTTTTTGATTGTTTACAAGATAAAGGCTAATGGGAGTGAAGAATGTCTTCTTACTTACATAACATGTTTACACTTATGCAAGACTTAAGCTTTTAAAAAAAATTTCTCCACTTGGATTCATGTTTTAGGTAGGATTTACATACTACAGAATTCACCCATTGTAGGTACACAGTCAGTAAGCTGTGATAAATGATAAATTTATGCAGCTATCATCACCATCCGGTTTTAGGACACTTCCATTAGCNGTTCATTTTGTATTATGTAACATTCTTATGACTATACTTGGTCTGTTCTTAACTTTTATTTGTACTTTGAATTCCCTGTGGACATCAGGCTTCCCTGGTGGCTCAGAGGTTAAAGCGTCTGCCTCCAGTGCAGGAGACCCGGGTTTGATTTCTGGGTCAGGAAGATCCCCTGGAGAAGGAAATGGCAATCCACTCCAGTATTCTTGCCTGGAGAATCCCATGGACAGAGAAGCCTAGTGTAGGCTACAGTCCATGAGGTCGCAAAGAGTTGGACATGACTGAGCGACTTCACCTCACCTCACCTCACCTCATAGAGTACATACATGTGTTTAGAATTCCCATGGTGCACTATGTGAAATGTATAAATTCATTGAATGTTTTTGAATGCTTGGTTCATTGAAGGTAGGCACGATAATGAATAATAGTGTTTAAAACTTCCCAAAATCTCCATTTCTCTTTCGTACTTTAAATATCAGTGAGTGTCGATTTTGTCACATTTTTCTTGAAAGAAAATCTAAAATCGAGGCCTAGAATAATTTTTCCATTTAGCAGACAAGATGTCGAGTCAAAATACATGAATCTTCCTCTTTCCATAAATTATTTTTACTTTCGTTTCAGATTGTCGCCAGCAAAGGTGGTTTTGAAATGGTCACCAAAGAGAAGAAGTGGTCTAAAGTGGGTAGCCGCTTGGGATATCTGCCAGGAAAAGGAACTGGATCCCTTTTGAAGTCACATTATGAAAGAATTCTCTACCCCTATGAGCTTTTCCAGTCAGGGGTCAGCCTTATGGTGAGATGCATCACTTTTCTTAGGTGTGAATAAATCCAATGTCTGCCAGATATAGAAACACACTTTAGACTGTTGATTCTAACAGGTTAGGTAGCAGTTGGTTGTGGTTTCTCCAGGTGGCAGAATTTGGGGGAGCAAGTTTAAAAAATCACAGCTGTTTTTGATTGTTTACAAGATAAAGGCTAATGGGAGTGAAGAATGTCTTCTTACTTACATAACATGTTTACACTTATGCAAGACTTAAGCTTTTAAAAAAAATTTCTCCACTTGGATTCATGTTTTAGGTAGGATTTACATACTACAGAATTCACCCATTGTAGGTACACAGTCAGTAAGCTGTGATAAATGATAAATTTATGCAGCTATCATCACCATCCGGTTTTAGGACACTTCCATTAGCCCAGAAGATTTTTGTTTGTTTGTTTATAGTTGGTTCTTGCTTCTACCCTCAAACCTGGACAACTCCTAATCTGCTTTCTGATTCTGTCATTTTACCTTTTCTAGAAATTTCACATAGATGGAATCAGTGTGATTTTGTGTGTGGTTTCTTTCACTGAGCCTAATGATTCTTAAGGTTTATCTGTATTTTAGTATCAGTACTTCATTTTTATGGCTGAATAATATTCTGTTGTATGGTTATACCACATTTGTTTATTCATTTATCAGTTGATGGACATTTCGATGTTTCCAGTTTATGGCTATTATGAATAATGCTATGAATATTCATGTACTAGTCTTTGTGTGGACATATGTTTTCATTTCTCTTGGGTAGATACCTAGGAGTGGAATTGCTGGGTTATATGGTAAGTTTGTGTTTAACTTTTTAAGAAACTGCCAAACTGTTTTCCAAAGTGGCTGAACCATCTTGCATTCCCACCAGTAATGTAGAGGCTTCCAGTTTCTCCACATCTTTGCCAACACTTGGTATTGTCAGTTTTTTTGCTTATAGCCATTCTAGTGGGTGTGTAGTGGTATCTCATTGTGGTTTTAATTTTATTTCCCTAATGACGAATGGTGTTGTGCATCTTTTCATGTGCGTATTAGCCATTTGTATATCTTGATAAAGTGTCTGCTCAAATCTTTTTTTTATTGGATTGTTTGCCATCTTATACTTGTTTTAAATTTTGCTAAATATTCTGGATATAAGTCCTTTATCAGATGTATGATTTCATATAAGTATTTTCTTCTAGTCTGTGGTTCGATTTTCTGCCTCTTTTATGGATTGTGCTGTTATCATATCTAAGAAATCTTCTCTTAACCTAAGGCCAAAAGTTTGTTTTCATCTAAAAGTTTTATAGTTTTAGTTTTTATGTTTAGGTCTGTGACCCATTTTGGATCATTTTTTGTGTATAGTCTTAGGTAAAGCTATAAGTTTGTTTTGGGGGCATTGAGGTATAGGAATATCCAATAGTTGGCAGCAGCATTTCTTTAAAACATGGCCTTTTTCCCATTTACCTTGCCAAGGTGATTTACCTTACCAAGGTGATTAACCTTGGCACCTTTGTTGAAAATCAGTTAAATATAAATATACAGGTTTATTTCTAGTCCATTTTGTTCTTTGATCTGTATGTTTCACCCTAACAACAATACTGTGCTATCTTGAGTACCATAGCTTTATAGTAAGTTGAGTTATCTGATAGTAGTATAAGTCCTCCAGCTTGGTTCTTTTTTCAAAATTTCCAAAATATTTGCACTTCCACATAAGTTTTAGAATATACTTCATTTCTGTGGCAAAAGCCTGCCAGGATTTTGATAAGGATTGTCTTGAATCTATAGATCAATCTGGCGGGAAAATTGTCATCTGGTTTCATGTGTTAATAGTTTTAGGGATATATTAGAAATTTATTATTTTTCTCCTGATTCTCAAACCTGATTTCTTATCAGTGAATCTGCCCTCTTCCTGTGCTCTCAATTCTTTAGGGTGTACACATGCCTAATTTAGACCTTAAGGAAAAAGTGGAGCCTGAGGTTCTTAGCACTGACGTCCAGACTTCGCCAGAACCGGGAACAAGAATGAACATTCTGCCGAAGAGAACAAGACGCGTCAAGTCTCAGGTATCAATTTCTGTGGGCCATTTTGACAGGAATTTTATCTCATTGACTGTGCAGAACACATGGCTGGTTTGGGGACGTCATTCACATACTGTTCTTGAAAGACATTTTTATTTACTTTTGAGATGAATAAGGAGGAAATTGTAAAATTTGGTCTGATTTGATTTAGAGAGTTTTTTGTTACTATTAAACAACTTTGACAGAGATGGCAAATCAGAGTGACTCTGGATACTGGGCCAATTTCGTAGACATGCTGATGATTTCTAGTACATTTTATTTTCACGGTTACTGTAAGAAGAGTAGGAAGGGTAAAGAGTAGAAGAGAAGAGTAGGAAGGAGAGACTTTATTTTTTACACATCCTTCCTTTAAAAACCAGAATATAATTTTCTGAATCATTCCAATGTAATTTCTATAGTGTTCTTGTGACCTAGAATAATTTTAAAGCCTAATGAAAGCATCAGAAAAAGTCCATAATTGCTTTTTGTCTGCTCCTCTCCCCCTTTCGTATTCCCATTTCTTTGTGGTCAGCTTCAAGTTGTGTTTTGTTTCTGTTTTGGGGGTAATCTTAGTTCCTGGGTCAGGGATAAGGCAGCAAGCCTATTTAGAGAGAATTAAAAGTTTCCTTTATTATTAACTAGCTCTTGAAACGTTTCTTAGGTAAGAAAGTAAATTAATGCATCACAAAACTAGACTAATGTGACTTTTATTTTTTTTTTTTAGTCAGAATCTGGAGAAGTGAATAGAAATACGGAACTGAAGAAACTTCGGATTTTTGGGGCTGGGCCTAAGGTTGTGGGCTTGGCAATGGGAGTAAAAGAAAAGGAAGGTAAATCTGTTATTTGGTCACGGAAAGTATTAAGGTGCAGTGGTGTGGTTATAACAGATGCAGGTTGTGCTTGAATCGTACTTTGCTGTGGGGTTTTCTAAGGATTGTATTTTACACTTGCAGCATGATTCCCCAGACAAATCACCTTTTTTAATGGCAGATAATCTTAAGGTGTGAGAAGCCATAGTATGTTAAATTTTTATACTATTTTGGGAGAAAATTTCCTCCTCCATTTCCTCCTTCCACTTGACACAGAAATTATTGTTTCTAAAGGCTAATTTATAAGAGAATGGTGAAATTAATGATTCTTACCTGGTGATCTAAAGCTTGCTGATTTTAAATTTAAAAAGAAATAGAGGAGTCTCTCTGACCTTTAGAATCAGAATATACTAGGGAGAGCTAATAATTTAGATTCTAATTATAATATTTTTTCTGTAATTGCCTTGATGTATATTATACCACTTTAAGTAATCTATTTGAAGAATGGCTGGTCCTCCCAGCTTAGCATGTTAGAATTAGCATGTGAGTAAAATTGCTAACGCAGAGATAAGTACATGTCAATTTTAAGACTAAATTTGACCAAGATTGTGTTGGACGTGTTTTTACTGTATAAGAATTTAATGGAATATTGTAATCACAAGTCATACTGATTTTTGTGCATTTTATGATATGACAAGTCATGATTCCAATTCTGGACTGAACTCTGGTTGATCAGATAATATTGTTTTATTACCACATATTCAGTATGATCAGACTTACTTGATATATTATAATATTTACTATTATTACTCTTTTAAAAATTAAGCATCTTATCTTTTTTATGTTTGTAATTGTATTGGCTGTCATTGATCTTAATACTAGTCTCAAATTAGTTCCTGATAAGTTCTACATATGTCCAATACAGAATTAGTACTTAAACTCGCTGCAGCTCAATTGCCTGGACTAGATTCCCAAATCTGCTGCTGACTCACTTGGTGAGTTTGGGCAGGTTACCTAACTTCTCTGTTCTTCAGATTCTTTATCTTCACTGGGGGATAGTTATCTGCCTCATAGTGTTGTGAGATTTTAACTAATTTAAATAATTTAAAATAGTGTCTGGTCCATGGTAAGCTCTCAACATTAGTTTTTACTATTATTATATAATTATTTTTATTTCAAGATGAGGTCTCCCGAAGACGAAAAGTTACCAACAGGTCAGACGCATTTAACATGCAAATGAGACAACGGAAAGGAACTCTCTCTGTTAACTTTGTAAGTGTTCTGAGATGTGTTAGGAGGGAAAGGATTTCTTTTTATTTTAGTTTTGCTTTTTTTACCTTGCTGTGTCTGGTATGTCGTTTAGTTAGTTCATTTAGTCAGAAGACTTAGTGCATCTGAAGCTTCAGCTTTGGTGTATGTCACATTAACCTTGCTTTGTGGCATACACACAGACAGTTCCTGAGTCATATACCTAGTGAACGAGTGAGTGACAGGATGACTCTGTCACCCTTGGCTGTATTAGACAGTGCTCGGTCCTCAGCCCTCTACCAGTGAAGAGCATTTGTGTGTAGGAAGAGTGACATGGTTTAAATTATTTATAGAAATAGACATTCAAGTACCCTAGATTTGTAGTGGTCGTGTACTCTGATACCTTAATACACTTTTATTAACTTGCTTGTAGAAGCTCTGAGGAAATTCAGGAAGTTTTGCAAAGCTGTTTATATACTGTTATTTAAAATAAGCATTCAGGACTTATGTTCATTTTTTAGTATACAGTATTTTGTTTCAATTAAGGCATTCCTGGTAAAGATTTAATACTGCTTTTTAATAAACTTATTAATAAACTTTCATGTTACTTTATTTTGTTGTTAACAGGTTGATCTGTATGTTTGTATGTTTTGTGGTCGGGGAAACAATGAAGATAAGCTGCTGCTGTGTGACGGGTGTGATGACAGCTACCATACATTCTGTTTAATTCCCCCACTGCCTGACGTGCCCAAGGGCGACTGGAGGTGTCCTAAGTGTGTGGCCGAGGTACACACCCAACCTTACCTTTTGAAAGGAAGAAAAACATGCATGCGAGTGTACAGTCAGCACTTCCCATGAAGCTGCTTCTCCTCTGTCTTTGTTTTTCAGAGCTTGAAATTGCTAGGCTTTTTAAAAGAGTGACAGTGACTGGAAATGTAACAGTTCTGTTTTTTCCTGACTTGATAACTCTATTGCTTGTCTTTTTCTGGTTTGATAACTCTGTGGCTACAGATGAATGAGACTTTTGCTAGACTGTTCATATTCTGGGAAAACAGTAAAAGTGGAGAAAATCCGTAGGTTATTTGTTTTTTCTTTAATTAAAAAAAAAAAGTAAAAATCAGATATGAAGCTCTAGAACTTAGGATCTATGCATTCAGTTTTCATGCTGCCACATAAACTATTAACTTGTTTAAATTGTGGCTTGATTGTACTAAATTTGTTATTGAAAGATGATAGTAATGTCACTGTCATGAAATGCCTGGTGTGTTTATTTTAACAAAATGTGATAGAATGTTGAAGGAAAAGAGTTGGCTGGGTGTATTTAGATACATTGAAAGCATATGTTTATGATCTTTTAATTATTTTTTATTATTTTCAACATTAGGTGATTTAGAAACAGTTCCATTCTAAGTCTTTGTGTTAAGAAATTGGTCATGATAGTAGGAAAAAAACACATTCTTCTCCCTGGGTGTCCTAGCAACCTGGCGACTATCCTTTTCTCCATTACTTTTCCTCCCTCCCTGAACGATTGTTTTTTCCACCAAGGATGATAGACATCTCTGGACTTGATTCCAGGTTGGTAGCCCTCCAGGTGTGTGTCTTGATGCCAGAGCTTAATGCCAGCCCCAAGCCTGAAGCTATCTAATGATCACCTTCCCCTGGAAGGCATGAAAATGCAATTGAGGTTTCAGAACATTATTTCCTGGTTCCACACTGAAAGTAATTAATACCTGTTTTGTGGTCTAGAGTTGACTGGATTTGTTTCATCTTGGAAAATGATCAAAGAAGGTCATACCTGAGCGCCTTATACTTTCTTCAGTGTCAGTAAGTTAATCTTGGATGATTTTTTCTTCCCAGGAATGTAATAAACCTAGAGAAGCTTTTGGATTTGAACAAGCCGTACGAGAGTATACACTTCAGAGCTTTGGAGAGATGGCAGATAATTTTAAGTCTGACTATTTCAATATGCCAGTCCATGTGAGTATTTAGGTCACTTTGGGGAAGTATGAAAGATTTGTCTGAGTCTAGAGCTTTTGTTTTGCTTTTTAAAGGCTTCCATTATTTTGTGGAAAACAGAATCGGCATGAAAAAGATGATGGAACACCAGATCTGAGGATCAGGGGCTTGGGGTCTGCTTCTCTTGTGGCAGCATGCACTCTCCTGTTGAGAAGTTGACTTCTGTCTTTCCCTTGTTTGTGGACCCTCTGGGCACAGTCCTTTTCACACAAGCATGAAAGATGTGGCAGTTGCTGCTTTTATTTAGCTATTTGTACTAGGAGGTTTGCTTCTTTTCCTGGGGCTTCTTGGGCTTTAAAAAAGCCCCATAAAATAATTTTCTAAAGCTATTAACATTCAGCCTTGATTTTTGTATTTCCTTTTTCTTCATTGTGTCCTGGGTCATCTTTATCTTTCTTAGTTGGAACACAGCTTGCAGAAGAAAGCAGTTCAAGTTCATTGTGTTTTTTTGTGTGGTGTTTTTTTGTTTGTTTGTTTTCATTGTGTTTTTCATCTAAGTCGTCTTCAGCTTTTCCCCATCCTGAATCAGAAAAGCTAANGTCTTTGTGTTAAGAAATTGGTCATGATAGTAGGAAAAAAACACATTCTTCTCCCTGGGTGTCCTAGCAACCTGGCGACTATCCTTTTCTCCATTACTTTTCCTCCCTCCCTGAACGATTGTTTTTTCCACCAAGGATGATAGACATCTCTGGACTTGATTCCAGGTTGGTAGCCCTCCAGGTGTGTGTCTTGATGCCAGAGCTTAATGCCAGCCCCAAGCCTGAAGCTATCTAATGATCACCTTCCCCTGGAAGGCATGAAAATGCAATTGAGGTTTCAGAACATTATTTCCTGGTTCCACACTGAAAGTAATTAATACCTGTTTTGTGGTCTAGAGTTGACTGGATTTGTTTCATCTTGGAAAATGATCAAAGAAGGTCATACCTGAGCGCCTTATACTTTCTTCAGTGTCAGTAAGTTAATCTTGGATGATTTTTTCTTCCCAGGAATGTAATAAACCTAGAGAAGCTTTTGGATTTGAACAAGCCGTACGAGAGTATACACTTCAGAGCTTTGGAGAGATGGCAGATAATTTTAAGTCTGACTATTTCAATATGCCAGTCCATGTGAGTATTTAGGTCACTTTGGGGAAGTATGAAAGATTTGTCTGAGTCTAGAGCTTTTGTTTTGCTTTTTAAAGGCTTCCATTATTTTGTGGAAAACAGAATCGGCATGAAAAAGATGATGGAACACCAGATCTGAGGATCAGGGGCTTGGGGTCTGCTTCTCTTGTGGCAGCATGCACTCTCCTGTTGAGAAGTTGACTTCTGTCTTTCCCTTGTTTGTGGACCCTCTGGGCACAGTCCTTTTCACACAAGCATGAAAGATGTGGCAGTTGCTGCTTTTATTTAGCTATTTGTACTAGGAGGTTTGCTTCTTTTCCTGGGGCTTCTTGGGCTTTAAAAAAGCCCCATAAAATAATTTTCTAAAGCTATTAACATTCAGCCTTGATTTTTGTATTTCCTTTTTCTTCATTGTGTCCTGGGTCATCTTTATCTTTCTTAGTTGGAACACAGCTTGCAGAAGAAAGCAGTTCAAGTTCATTGTGTTTTTTTGTGTGGTGTTTTTTTGTTTGTTTGTTTTCATTGTGTTTTTCATCTAAGTCGTCTTCAGCTTTTCCCCATCCTGAATCAGAAAAGCTAAGACTGCAGTCCTTTCAACTCTGAGAATTGAGACGGCTTCTGTTTTTTCCTGGGTTTTGTTCAGTTGACCTGTGTGTTATGCTATAGTGGGTTATGATTGTATTGAGCTTGTAATCTGTTATCTCTGTTTTCCATATGTAGATGGTCCCCACAGAATTGGTAGAAAAGGAATTCTGGCGGCTGGTGAGCAGCATTGAAGAAGACGTTATTGTAGAGTATGGAGCTGACATCTCCTCAAAAGACTTTGGGAGTGGATTTCCTGTGAAGGATGGCCGCAGAAAGATGCTGCCGGAGGAAGAGGTGCAGAGCATGTAGTAGTATCCATACTTCTTACCTGTGTTCAGCTCACCCTTTGCTAATAGAAAATGGCCTTTCTTTAATCCTAGGGACCACATTCATTTAAAATACTAAATATATAAAATTTGGACATTGCAAATAATCTTCCATTTTGAAAACAATAAATTCAAAGTAACTTTAAAACTCATTTAACTTTTCATTTTAAAACCAGTTTAATTAGTTTAAAACTTAACTCCAGTTAAAAGATTTTGCATAGCTCTCTCTGTTTGGAAATGTAGATAATGACTTAAAAAAAAAATACTACATTTCACCGGTAGGTCCACAATTAGGTTTCCTTCAACATCTGGGCAGGTAGGTTTTCAAATATGCATTTAAATTATAACAGATGATCTTTAAAAGTAAAGCTGAAGTAAGATGATCATTTATTTCTTTTTCTCGTACTTTGGTTGTTGTCACTTTCTTTTACTTTATATTTGGCAACAGTTGAGAATTCTATTTCCTGTTTTCCTGCACATGGTAAGAAAAAAAAAGGTACATAGTGGAGAAGGATACGTAGTTTAAAATATGGCCCCTCTAGCTCTGTTACCATTGGCATGGTACATCTCTTTCCATTGTTTTACCTTGAAGCTGTTTGTATTTTGAAATCTAGCCTGTGTCTCTTATAGGCAGCATATGCTTGAATCTTCCTTTTTAAAAATCTAGTGTGAAGGTTGACTTTAATTGGAGTGTTGACCTAACGTGGTTGGTTTATATCTGCCATCTTGCTGCTTTCTCTGTCGCCTGTGTTTTTGCTCCTCTCTCTCATCTCCTTATTTTGGTGTTCAAGAGGTATTCATCATACCATTTTAATTGGCCTGAAATTTTTGGGGGGGAGATATATATTTTGAGTTATTTAGTGGTTTTCTAAGAATTATAGTATCCAGCTTTAAAAAAAACAGCTTCATCAACAGTGTCTGTCTTTAACTGATCACATTTTACTTCATTTCAATATTGACTTCTGGTAAATTAGAAACTTGGAAACTGTCTTTTCATTTGGTTTTCTCTTTTGTGTATCCGCATATTGTATAATACACCAACACGGCAGTATAGTATTGTTTTAAACCATCTTATGGTCTTTAAAACAATTCAGAAAAAAGAATTTGACAGTCTTTTACATCATTATGCATATATACCCTTTCTGGTTCATTCCTGGGGGTCCAGGATACTTTTTATTTGAGCCTCCTGAACTGTTTGTATTTGTAGTGCATGTTATGCTCCGAGTCCAAGTCTCCGAATAGACTGAGAGAACAAGTCCACCACGGCAGTGTAAAGGCAAGAGGGGAGTTTATTGCTAACTCGAGTTAGGGCACTCTGCCACATCCAGCACAGTGGAGTAAGGCGAGAGGGCCCCAAGCCCTGAATTACAGCAGTATTTATAGACTAAGAACAAAGACAGGGCGTTGGCAAGGGCGGATTGGTTGCAAGGGGTTCTTGGCATCTATTAATTGGCTAAATTTTGTGCATGTGGGCTCACATAAGGGACTTTTCGTGTTACCTGGGCTAGCTTTAACCAAGCTATGGGAGTATGCTGACTGGCTTGAGTCTCAAGGTCGGGGGGATGATGATCTCAGCTCCTTCTGGGCAGTGACCCAGCTTTTTCTGTGATTGTAGCTCTGGCTGCTTTAGTCCTTGAAGCTTGTCATGGCTTCTGTCAGGTCTCAACATTTCCCCCCGTCCTTTGTTCACATAGAGGAATCTTCCTCTATTTTCTGGGGCACTGTCTGGTATTGTTGCCTGAGCACAAACAGCTGGACTGTATTAATACGTTCTTTTATGAAGGTTATAAGCTTGTTAATACAGGGGCCAAAGGTAAGTATTAGAAGCACCATCAGGGATCCCAGCAGCGTAGAAATTAAAAGTCATTAGCCAGGGGGATTGCTAGAACCAGGACTCAAACCACCCTTGTTGAGCCTCTCGCTTTCTTTTACATTGGTCCAGTCCCTCTCTCACTTTGGCCATAGACTCTGACTACTCCAGTGTGGTCAGCGTAAAAACAACATTCTTCTCCTAGGGCCATGCAGAGCCCTCCTTGCTGCAGGAAAAACAAGTCTAACCCTCTTTGATTTTGCAAGACCACTTCGGATAGGGAGGTCAACGTTTTCTAAGTGACTAATTGATTCTTCTAGGTGGATAATGTCTTCATCTATGGCTGCCTGTAGCGAGTTAAATCCCTGACTGGAGGGACAAGGCTGCTATTCTGTCCCGGCTCCGGCGATTCCAAGGCCAAACATAGTTGCTATAGTAATGGCAGTGATAGGTTCCCTGTTAATTCTGCTCCGTATTTTGTGAGAGTTGAGAGTCAGCTTTTGGGCCCAGTAATCATATACTGTCCCTTCAGGGTGATACAGGATTTTTGGCACTACTGCCACCAGAATGCAAAATTATTCTTTGGGGTCGAGTACTGAGCTATGTAGACAAGGAGTCAGCCCAGTACATGAGCAAACCTACCATCCCCCGATCTCTGGAATTAACCGTTTGCCTATGGGCAAGTCTGTGGGCTCAATGGCACATGCACACAGTGATACCTTGCCCACACTTTCCCCAGACTTCTCTCATCGTAAGACCCACTTTTCGTTCTCCCCAGCGGCACTGAGGAGGATCCGTGTTGTTATCCAGATTATAAGAGCCATTGAGGCCTATTGCCTCGTAATAAGGAGGGTACAAGTTATAGCAGAGTCAGCAAGATCTAGTTGGCTCTGGGTTAGTCTGATTTAGAGTTGTATAGGCTGCTCTCACTAATTTCCATAGTGGGTCCGAGTTTCCAAGATTATGAATGGAACCCAGGGGGCCCATAGGTCTAGGTGGAACTAAGGATGTGAGAGCCGTGGTTGTTGGATGGGGGGTTGCATCAACTCTCTCAACTGGGTTTGGACCTATACTGTATACCTGTATCGGTTCTAAAATTTGGCTTATAATTATAATTCCACTGTAAATGCCTGTAAATTGGTCTCTTGTGGTTTGAATTCCCCAAACAAGCCTGAAACCCATGCTCTCTCTTCTTTAGCTCTTTCTTGGTTAAACCTCACCCTTATTTGTGCATAATTGCATTTTTCCTCGCATCCCCAGTCCCTGTAGAGAGGTATGGGTTTGGCAAACGAAAAGTTAACCAGGTCCCGTTTTCCTACTTCCCAGCGTCTAGGCCCATCATTAGAAGTTACACAATCCCATGATTTACAGTAATAGTCTTGTGCCCCCCCACAAGTCTTCTAATTGTGCCTGTGGTGTCCCGGACATACCCATAATCCTTGGTTTCGAAGAAAACCCCTTGTCCAGGCTACATCTACTGCTGGCTTAAGGTCAAAGTACAAGTCCAGCCACCAAGTGTTTGGAGGATGTACTTCAGTGGTCGAGTTGAGCACCTCTCGCGTTATTCCATTCTGGAGTTTTCAGGTGATCCTAACTGGCTGGTGTGGGTTGGTGCTGGTGACTCCAGGGTTGAGAAGAGTGGTCATCAATAAGATGGTCAAGATGACTTGCCTGAATTTCGTCGGCAACTGAGCTTCAGCTTGAGGGGGTTTGATGGGTGCGGGGCTGCCTCCCATTCTTCTCGAGCTGCTGCTTGTTCTTCTGGGGTGGCCCGACGCACGTGGCTGCAATGCACCCAAGGTCCAATACAGTTGACCTTTAGGGCAATGGGGGTGGTAAGAAGGACAACATAAGGACCCTTCCATCTAGGTTCTAATGTTTTGGTCTGGTGCCGCTTAACCCATACCCAATCTCCTGGGCCAATGTTTTGCGAGGGGATGGTCCCCTTATTTTGACCTTTGTGTATTTCTTGGAGCAATTTCCAGACGTGAGTATGTACTTTGCCCAGTGCCATCAGGGCCTCTTGGAATTGCCCTAAAGTAGGGGGAGGTTGTTTCTTTCCCTTGAAGATAGGACACACGGGAGGGGGTCTTCCATACATAACTTCAAANTATATTGGGCCCTGAATGTGCACAGTACCAAATGCATATCAGCTGTCAATAAAAATGGTAATTCTTTTTCCTTTGGCCCTCTCCAGGACCTGTATTAAGGCAATCAATTCCGCCTTTTGTGCGGAGGTATCTGGAGGAAGGGCTTCAGCCCATATTGTCTGCCCAGAGTCATCAACTATTGAGGCCCCTGCCCTTCTCTGTCCATCCTTAATAAAACTGCTTCCGTCTGTAAACCATACCAGTTCACTGTTATTTAAAGGCACATCTGTTAGGTCTTTCTGCACCGCCGTCGCCTCAGCCAATATCTCACCACAATCATGAAGGGGGTGATCTTCCTCCGGATTGGGTAAAAGAGTTGCCGGGTTCAGGAAGCAGGGTGTCTGGAAGTGTATCCGCGGGGTGTCAAGCAGGTGTTAGAAATCCACTTACCTNATCATGAAGGGGGTGATCTTCCTCCGGATTGGGTAAAAGAGTTGCCGGGTTCAGGAAGCAGGGTGTCTGGAAGTGTATCCGCGGGGTGTCAAGCAGGTGTTAGAAATCCACTTACCTGGCGGCTGCTTTAAAACTCCTTCGATGGCATGGGGAGTGTAGACCAGGAGTCACTGTCCATAAGTCAGTTTATCGGCGTCATGGACCAGGAGGGCTGTGGCGGCAATAAGTCGAAGGCAAGGTGGCCATCCGGCGGCCACTGGGTCTAGTCGTTTGGAGAGGTAGGCCGCTGGTTGCCTCCACGGCCCCCACTTCTGTGTTAAAACCCCTTTTCCTACTCCCCGTTTCTCATCTACAAACAATTGGAAGGGTTTAGACGGGTCAGGGAGAGCAAGGGCTGGGGCTTCCAGCAGGGCTCGCCTGAGTTCTTGAAGAGCCCTCTTCATCGGCTCAGTCCATTCCCAGCTCTTACTCTCCCTGCTCCCTTCGTATAATGGTCAGGCTTTTTCAGCAAACCCTAGGATCCATAACCCGCAATATCCAACAGTCCCTAGAAACTCTCTCACTTGTCTGGGAGTTACAGGCTCAGGGATCTGCAATATAGTCTCTTTCGTGGCTTGCGTTAGCCATCTTTGCCCTTGTTTTATCTTGTACCCTAGGTACACGACCTCCTGCTTAGCAATCTGGGCCTTTCTTGCACTGGCCTGGTACCCCAAAGTCCCCAGAGTTTGAAGGGGGTCGCCTGTTGCCTCTAGGCATGCTTCCTCCGTAGTTGCTGCTAGCATAAGATCATCAACATATTGCAATAGAACAATGGTGGGGTGATCAACCCAATACTCACGGAGGTCTTCACCTAGAGCCTCATTAAACAATGTGGGCGAATTTTTGAAACCTTGTGGTAGTCGAGTCCAAGTGAGCTCTCCGGGGCTCTGATTACCTTCTTCTATCCATTTGAATGCAAAGATCTCTTGGCTTGTGGGGGCCAGGGGCAAACTGAAAAAGGCATCTTTTAAGTCCAAGACAGTATACCAAACATAATCTGGGGACAGGCTGCTTAGTAGAGTATAAGGGTTAGGAATGGTGGGATGAATGTCACTCACCCGTTTGTTGACTTCTCGTAGATCTTGGACCGGTCTAAAGTCAGTTCCCCCGGGCTTTTTCACAGGCAATAGGGGAGTATTCCATGGGGACCGGCACCTTTTGAGAATACCTGCCTCCAGGCAGTGCTGTATGTGTGGCGTAATTCCTTGCCGGGCCTCTTGGCTCATGGGATACTGTTTACCCTCACAGGAAAAGCGTTGGCCTTCAGTTCAACAACAATGGGAGGTCTTTGTTTGGCTAGTCCCACTCCCGCTATTTCTGCCCAGGCCAGGGAGTATCTTTGAATCCACTGTTGCACAGCAGGGTCTATATCTGTAGGGGGCTCTGGTGAGTACAGTCTATATTTGTCCCTCAGTGCTAGAGACAGAACTTGTATAAGATGTACGGTCCCGTCTAGAACCTATATCTGTCCATGGTCGAAGTGAATTTGGGCATTGACCTTATTAGATAGCAAGTCTCTTCCCAACATGGGTGCTGGGCATTCGGGTATCACAAGAAAGGAGTGGGTCACCTGTTGGGCCCCCAAGTTCCGTGTCGTTTCGTGGTCCATCCATATCATTTAGTCCCGGTGGCTCCTTGTACCCAGCTGGTCTTTTTAGACATTGGTCCATCTTTCTGATTAAGAACTGAGTATTGGGCTCCCGTATCTACCATGAAGCCAACCGGTTTCCCCTCCACATTTATAGTTACCCAGGACTCAGGGAGGGGTGCCAGGCCCTGACCCCCCTAGTCTCTATCCTCTCCTACATAGAGAATATGGGCTCCCGTACAGGACGTTGAGGACCTCTCCTGTTTGGTAGATCTCTCTCTTAGATTTTTCTTGGGGTACTTATCCTTACAGTGCCCGAATTCCTTACAGAATGCACATTGATCCTTCCCAAGTCCTCGCTTTGCTGGCCTCTCTTCACCCTTCGAGTTAACTTTCTTTGCCTTCTGAGAATTACTTCCCTGTTCTATCCCTGCAAAAAATATCTGGTCCAACTCTTTTTGTTCTTTGGCCCTAAATTCTCTCTCTTCCTGTCTAATACGTTCTTTTCTCTCTTCCAGAGTCTCTGTGATTAAAAACTCTTTCTGCTGCCCTCACTAGGTCTTGCAAGGACTGTTCACCCAACCTCTCTATCTTCTGTAACTTTCTCCTGATATCAGGGGCTGCCTGATTTACAAAATATAGGGTCCATAGGGGTGTACTGCCTGAAAGCTTCCATTAGTCTTTCAAGGAAAGCTGCCGGGCTCTCATTTGGCTCTTGTCTAATTTGATTTATTTTAGCCAAATTTGTTGGCCTCCTGGCAGCTGCTCTAAGGCCGGCCATGAGAGTCTGGCGGTATACTCGGAGATGCTCCCTACCTTCAGCGCGCTCGAAATTCCAGCAGGGCCGCACCAAAGGAAACCTCTCATCAATCAGATTAGGCTGCATAGTGGGTTTCCCATCCACCCCGGGTACATTTTCAAGCTTCTGATAGGATCCGTTCGCGTTCCTCTGTGGTAAAGAGCACCTGTAACAACTGTTGACACTCATCCCAAGTGGGGTTATGGGTGAAAAGGATAGAATCTAAGAGATCAGTGAACCCCTGAGGTTTTTCAGTAAACGAGGGGGTCTGAGTTTTCCAGTTGTAAAGGTCACTGGTAGAGAAGGGCCAGTATTGATATGTCCGTTCTCCGTCCGTTTGGGCAGGCCCTGCCTGAACCGGGAATGCCCGGACAGTGGAGGAGGGGACCTCCGGGTCATCTTCCGCTGGGGCAGGCCCCGCCCAAACCAGAAATGCCCGGACAGTGGAGGAGGGGACCTCTGGGTCATCCTCCTCCGCCATATTGGTGACTCCTGTGGTTCTTCCCCAAGTCCCTTGGGCGGGGCCTCCTTCTCAGGTAGGGGCCGAAGGCTCAACGTCCCTCCTTGTTCCCCCAGACGAGACCTGAGGAACCTGTGGAAGCAAAGGTGGATGCGGATCCACATAGGGGGGTGAGGAAAGTTCGGTCTCCAGGTCTAATAGATTAGGGTACAGTGAGGATTCCTGGAGCACCGGTTTTGCCCGATTTTTGCTCTTTTCTTTTTCCTTGGTAATTTCCATAGTTAGCACCTGCAGGCATGAAGAGGCGTGTGACGGGGAAGAGGGACAAGGGGGGTTAGGAGGTGTGAGGATAAAAGGTTTAAGCCAGTCTGGCAGATTTTCCACCAGATCCTGCCAGACCAAGATGTATGAAGTTTGGTCTGGGTGTCCCAACAGGTTGGGGCCAAGCACTTTTTCTCTGACTGCTCGCACAATAGGCAGGCTGAAGGTGCCCTCTGGCGGCCAGTTGATGTTAAAGGGGGACCATTCAACTGAGCAGAGAGTCACCAACTTGCTTTTCTTCACCAGCAGGGACAAATTCTGCGCTCTAGACTTAAAATCAGAGAAATGGTCAGTCACAAGAGTCAGGAGTAGGAGCCCTTTGTCCCATGTTTGTAGATGCGAGGCATTTGCCCTGGGAGCCCCGAGGAACAAACAAAGAACACAGAGACGGTGCCGGCACTCACACAGACACAACGACCAGACGCAGACAGCAAACACAAGATGGCCACTAACAACTCAACACTACATCTTCCTGGGTTCTCTTTTCAGTCTTACCTGCAGGATTTTCACAGAGCCAGTCGCCTCCCCGGTACGATACCAAGCCCCGGTCTCACACTGGACTTACTCCTGTACTCAACACCCAGCTGCCTCCCCAGTACGATACCAGGCCCTGGCCTCACGCTGGGTTTCTTCAGAGCTAACACCAGTGTTCAGAATTTTTACCTCCTAGCGAGGTCCCCCTTCTACCAGGAGAGTTGCTCTCTGCCTAGTCAAAGGAAGATCCCGGATGAGCCCCTAAATGTTATGCTACGAGTCGAAGTCTCTGAATAGACTGAGAGAACAAGTCCACCACGGCAGTGCAAAGGCAAGAAGGGAGTTTATTGCTAACTCGAGTTAGGGCACTCTGCTACATCCAGCACAGTGGAGTAAGGCGAGAGGGCCCCGAGCCCTGAATTACAGCAGTATTTATAGACGTAGAACAAAGACAGGGAGTTGGCAAGGGCGGGTTGGTTGCAAGGGGTTCTTGGCATCTATTAATTGGCTAAATTTTGTGCATGTGGGCTCGCTTAAGGGACTTTTCGTGTCATCTGGGCTAGCTTTAACCAGACTCTGGGGAGTATGCTGACCGGCTGAGTCTCAAGGTCGGGGGGATGATGATCTCCGCTCCTTCTGGGCAGTGACCCAGCTTTTTCTGGGATTGTGGCTCTGGCTGCTTTAGTCCTTGAAGCTTGTCGTGGCTTCTGTCAGGTCTCAGCAGTGCAGGTCTGCTGGCAGTGAGTGTTTGTCTTTACTTATGTGAAAGTGTCTTTATTTAGCCGCCTTTTAGTTTCTTAAGACTAAATACTTCTCAATTTTTTTAGCTTTGATTGTGTTCTAGTTTCTTGAAATGGTTGTTCTGATAATCTTGTTCGGTTCTATCCTTGTTTTCTGTGGAGGGAACTGCCCAACCTCCCCACAGCACCATTTCCAAAAGTTCTTCATGATTAGAAGTCTCCTTCGTACCCAGGTCTCTAGTTAGACGGAAGACCCTGTTCCATCTTCTCTTGTTGTATCCTTCCCTGTGTAGTATGTCTCTGTGAGCAGGTAAGCATCATGCCTACAGAATCATGTTCTGAAACAGGAACAGGAATGCGTGTGCTCACATCATTCCAACCCTGGCTTCCCTTGTTTGAGTCCCATCTTGCCCTGACCAGTCCATTGTAACCCCCTACATTATCACTGACCCAGTTTATTCATGGTACAGTCTCATTCTTTATCATGCCAACTGTCCAGTCAGAAATATCTGACTATTTAATATGTGCTGAGTGGGGTTTTCATTTTTTATTTTATTTATGATCAAAAGCTGTGTCTTTTGGCTGTCTTCTTATTTTAGCCTTATTATTGATTTTTTTCCCTCCTGTCATAGTAGAGCACAGGTTAAGATACTCACATTAAGGAAATGTTCATAGATTATCTCATTTACAGAATCTCTCTTCAGCTTTATCACTGGTTATTTAACCTTTTCACTTTGAAGGTTTTAATCTATGTATTATAGCAACTTTCACACATTATGTTAAAAGTTAACATAATGAATTTCTCTCCCTTCCTCCCTGGCATCCAGATTCAACCATTACCAGCCTTCTGATAGAAGGCAGTTGGATTCTCTTGTTTCTGAATTCAGATTTCTGCAGTATCACATCACATATCCTCTGGAAAGTGCAACTACACTCCTACAAGAATGACAGTGAGAAAAGGCAGATAGCGTTGTTACGAAAGTAGTTCGATTTTGTGGGTCTCCTAGATTCCTTATACTCCACCTAGGTTCCTTAAGCTCCTTTGAGAACTGTTTGCCGCAAGGATGATAGCATTTTAAGTCTCTGCCACATATGGCTTCAGAAGTGGGTGTTTCAAGTTCATGTGCAGAGCTTATATCCAGTTAGAAACCTCTGAAAACTCAGCACCTTTCCTTTTTCATTCTGGCTGTGCTTTCTTTGTTTTTTGGAAATTGCAATTTCTTTTTTCTCTTGAACTCATTTGTGAAACAAAAAAAAATTTTTGTTGTTGTTAATAGATGTGTTTGTAGTGTGATTACCCAGGATTCTTGCCTGTAAAATCCCACGGACAGAGGAGCCTGGTGGGCTAGTCCACGGGGTCACAAAGAATTGGACATTACTGAGCACATAGCTAGGGTTGGGGGTGCTGACTTTCTGCACCATCTTGGTCTTCACTGTTGCCACAGATTCAGGATTCTGTATCCTATTCCATTTTGTCCTCATAGTATCTTGGCACCATAAATATATTGATAAACATTTGGTAAGTTATGCTACCAGGGACAAAGTAGAAATACAGTATCAACCTATTAAAATGAATCTCAGTATTTTACTGGTAAGCTGTGGGGGTGGGTGGGGAATATGACTTACATGTGTAGAGTAAGCCAGAGATAGCTGAAATAATTAAAGGGAAATGTAAATATTTAGGAATATGAGTTACACATAAAGAGCAAGGAGCACAGATTCTGTGGACTAGATGATTGTGAATTAACACCATTTTTACTTTTGTTTTTAAAGACTCTCTTGAGATATCTGTTGGGCTCTTGTCATTTCTGCTCTCATCTACACTGTTCTCCTTCTGTAGGAATATGCGCTTTCTGGTTGGAACTTGAATAACATGCCTGTGCTAGAGCAGTCTGTTCTGGCACATATCAACGTGGACATCTCTGGCATGAAGGTACCGTGGCTCTATGTGGGAATGTGCTTCTCCTCCTTTTGCTGGCACATTGAGGATCACTGGAGCTATTCCATCAACTACCTGCACTGGTATGCACAGTCTTTGTTAACAGCACGCACACTTGGTGACCTTTCTGAAGGTGTGATAATATTAGGTGATGTGTTGGGGAGAACTGACTTTAAAGTGTGTTCTACCCAAAGTAGGATAAGGAGGGGTCTCAGGGTGCAGCGTCTCTGACACTTCCACTCTTAACATGTGTGCAGTCGAGCCTTGGGTTTTAGACCAGATGATTCTTAGTATTCGGTGTACAGGGAACATTTATTTGATTTAATTTTTGATATACAAGGCAGGATATTTAAAGTTTATATAGTCAAGATCTGACTAACCTTCAGTATTTGAAATTAAATGCCTATGTTACATGTGTATTCATTAAGGTTTTTTGTTGGTTTTTGTTTGTATTTACTTAATTCCTTGTCCAGTATTCCGATCTTAACCAAATGGTATTTTTCTTCCCATTTGAAAGATACTGCTCAGGTCAGACTGTGCAGACTAATGGTTTTCTTTCTTTCATCCCTGTGCTTTGCAATATGATAACTTCTAGCCACGTGTGGTTGTTTAAAATTAAAAGTTTACTTCATCATTTGCATTAACCACATTTTAAGTGCTTAATTGCCACTTGTGACTGGTGACCCTGGTATTGGCCAGCTTAGATACAGAACATTTTCAGTCATTGCTGTAAGTTTCTACAGCACTGTGAATTGTATTATGTGAATTGTATTATGATTTAAGTTTTTCTGTAGATTGCATGACTAATTAAATCAATTTCCTTGAACTTCAATTTAGTATTATAAGTAAACTCTAGTCTACTGAAGTCTGATGTATTACTGATGCCAAGTGTTTGGTCCTTAAGATTCATAGATAGAACTCAGGATTTCAACAGTTTGTAAGATTCATAAGTATTCAGGATTTCAGCAATGTCTCTCCTTGGCTTATTTCCTTGGATAGTAATATTGAACTCCATGAAGTTCTACAGACATATTCTATAGGGCATTGACTTTTACTTTGATCATGGTGGGGATAATTGGAACGTCCAGAAGTCCTGTAAATCAGGCAGTATGTCGGTATCCTTTGGTACAATGCTTGCTTTTCCTATAGCATCTTTCCTGTTTGAAGATGCTGTTTACTGCTCGACCTTAAAGAGTTCATTCGACTTGCCTTTCCGTAGTGAAAACTGCATACCCACCTGTCCATATACTCTTGCCTTACCTCCTGTTGTGAATAGTAGCACAGATTTTTGAAATGATTGGTAGGATTCAGGATCCATAATCTATGGCCACAGAAGAAGACAAAGTTAATTACAATTTAGTGGATTTGAGTCTGAGACCCTGGCCTCATGGGCACCGTGCTCTGCCTGGATAAACAGTTATTTCTTTGCTAGGGGAGAGCCAAAGACATGGTATGGCGTGCCGTCTCATGCTGCAGAGCAGCTGGAGGAGGTGATGAGGGAGCTGGCCCCTGAGCTGTTTGAGTCCCAGCCTGACCTCCTGCATCAGTTAGTCACCATCATGAACCCCAACGTGTTGATGGAGCACGGGGTACCGGTGAGTCTTTTTGCATCTCCAGTATTTTAAAGTTAACATATATCATAATGTATGCTTGGTTTTATAATGGGGAATAAAATCGTGTCCTCTTCTAGCCAAATTAGAATTTATACTCCGAAGGGAACAACATTTATTTCATTAAGAATGGGTTGTTATGAAATGTGAACCATACCTTATGTATAGCAGCCTGTCAGAATAACCTTGTTTTCAGTATATCTTGGTTTTAGTAAACATCTTATTTTTTTTATTATCCCCATTTGATCAAAGTAGCAGTGTCTTAAGTGGTAGTTCTAATAACTGATCCTTATCTTTGTGGAGATCATATTTCCATCTTTCATATAAAGATTTTATAGCCTTTTTTTGTATGAGATAATGAAGTGAAAATACACAGTGAACTTTTCTACTTTTAAATTTAGTTTTGAAAATGATTATTACGTTTAAATTGTACTAATATTTGATAAAGTATAAATTCAGTGTTTGCTGCATGTAGTCAAATAGTTATCATAACCTTAATGAGAAAGGAGATCGGGCACTGGTAATGTTACCTTGTCTTTAAAGAGTTAATTTGTACAGAATCCTGGACTTTTCAAAAGACATAGTATTACCATAAAACCAAGAGATTCAGGAAAACTGATTTGAGGATCTCTCCGTATGACATAGGAGCTAATCAGTTTCCCCCCCAAAAATCATGCAAAAACAGTGAAATTCATCCTTTCCCACTGTGTACACCATAGGAATAAAAGAAAACTTCTCTTAATTGTAAAAATGTCATCAAGTTAGGAAACTAGTAGTAGCTCAGTGAGAGGAATGTTTTCTCCTTGAAAATTTCCTTGGGCTGTGAATTGTCATGAATTAGTTTATCAGTGACATAATATTATAAGAAGGTGAAACTGACAGCTTCTTCAACCCTGATGTTATTTTCTGGTATGTGTAGCTTAATAGTTTATTGTTGTCAAGTTTAAAAAGCGCTTCTTCTGAAACTGGTGAAATATCTCCCTTTTCTGTTGTTTTCATTTTATTTTCTTCTGCTTTTGTATCCTGTTTCCGACTTGGTTTAGGTGTACAGGACCAATCAGTGTGCTGGCGAGTTTGTGGTGACGTTCCCTCGGGCCTATCACTCTGGGTTTAACCAAGGCTACAACTTCGCCGAGGCCGTGAACTTCTGCACTGCTGACTGGGTCTGTTCTATAGCAAGTGGCTGTTGTACGTCTACTAACACCCCTGGAGATGCATTGTAATTGCTGTGTTTGCTTAGCTGGGAGGGGCGGGTTTATGAGTATTCAGTAGGGATTGGGATGTCTGCTGCAATTTAGAAAGTTCCAGGTAGTTTTTATTTGGAAGGTTTTATAGTTCTTTTCATTCATTACTATCTTGTTCTGTTTGAATTTTAAATGAGCAGTTGATGTTTTCTGAATCTTCTCTTTGAGAGAACGTAATTCCTCGAGTCTCTGGTTTCTCTGAGCACTTTTTGGATTTTATAAAGGTGACCACATCTTTGGGAATTAATTGTACCATATCAAATAGCTAGCTCTCTTTTTTATTTTAAAATATCCAGTTCTGATTTTTATCTTAAAATATCCCTTTCTTATTTTCCTTCTGATAGTTGATTTTATTCTTCCTGCCATTTTATGTTTTCTATATTCTTTTTAAAAAGATTATTTTAAAGGGTAGCCATTATACTGAAATCTCTATGAGCTACACTTTTGTGTAGATGATGTTGCCATTGATTGCTATTTTGCTTATAAATGAAGTAGATATAAAAAAGTAATTAGTAGCTTTTACATCTTGTTGGGGATGTAAAACTGCAAACTTGTAATACACTACTTGACTTTATTTTTCCTTTGGTGAGATTATTCTGTTGTTTGTCACCTCTCCTGACATTTTGGGATTTTTTTTTTTTTTAGTAATATTGGATCTTAGTTTTCTGTGGGCACCTTAGTTTGTTAAACTTCATAATTGGGCTTCCCTGGTGGCTTAGTAAAGAATCTACCTGCAGTGGAGGAGACCCAGGTTCAATCCCTGGGTTGGGAAGATGACATGGAGAAGGAAATGGCTACCCACTTCAGTTTTCTTGCCTGCAGAATCCCATGGACAGAGGAGCCTGGCAGGCTAATTAGTCATATTGCTTCCTTGGCTAATGAAAGAAATTGAATAATGAACAATCCTACTCGACCTAGTCATTCTAAACTTCTTACTTATTAGAAAGTAGCAAGAGCAAAACAGAGCTTAGGACTTTGTCTTGGACTTGCACTGTATTTTAGAAAACTCAGCTTACATTTATTAAGTGTTTATGATTTACTTGTTCCTTGGCCAGGTAGATATAGTGTGGAAATGCAGGTGATTCAGAGATGAGTTGGAAATGATTCTACCTTTAACATGCTCATTATTACTGCTATCTAATCTTGGGCAACTTTTAATTTCTCTGGTCCTAAATTTCTTTTTTACCTACTATGTAAAAATGCTAAGATTCACTTAATGACCTCAGACAAGTGAGGTAATATATGTGAAAGCCCTTGATACTCCTTAGAAGAGTGTGATATAATTGAAAAGTGAAACCAGCTTTATATCTGGAATAAAGTGATGGTACAAATTTTTATAAGCTACAGTGGACAATCAGTTCTATTTTATGTGGCTTCCTTACTTGTGGTAATTAAAAGCTGCAAATCCTACGGTTTTGTTTTTCTTCTTACTCTTGCTTTAAGGCTGAGAAATGTTTACTACATACCTGAGAATTAAAAAAGANGGCACTGGTAATGTTACCTTGTCTTTAAAGAGTTAATTTGTACAGAATCCTGGACTTTTCAAAAGACATAGTATTACCATAAAACCAAGAGATTCAGGAAAACTGATTTGAGGATCTCTCCGTATGACATAGGAGCTAATCAGTTTCCCCCCCAAAAATCATGCAAAAACAGTGAAATTCATCCTTTCCCACTGTGTACACCATAGGAATAAAAGAAAACTTCTCTTAATTGTAAAAATGTCATCAAGTTAGGAAACTAGTAGTAGCTCAGTGAGAGGAATGTTTTCTCCTTGAAAATTTCCTTGGGCTGTGAATTGTCATGAATTAGTTTATCAGTGACATAATATTATAAGAAGGTGAAACTGACAGCTTCTTCAACCCTGATGTTATTTTCTGGTATGTGTAGCTTAATAGTTTATTGTTGTCAAGTTTAAAAAGCGCTTCTTCTGAAACTGGTGAAATATCTCCCTTTTCTGTTGTTTTCATTTTATTTTCTTCTGCTTTTGTATCCTGTTTCCGACTTGGTTTAGGTGTACAGGACCAATCAGTGTGCTGGCGAGTTTGTGGTGACGTTCCCTCGGGCCTATCACTCTGGGTTTAACCAAGGCTACAACTTCGCCGAGGCCGTGAACTTCTGCACTGCTGACTGGGTCTGTTCTATAGCAAGTGGCTGTTGTACGTCTACTAACACCCCTGGAGATGCATTGTAATTGCTGTGTTTGCTTAGCTGGGAGGGGCGGGTTTATGAGTATTCAGTAGGGATTGGGATGTCTGCTGCAATTTAGAAAGTTCCAGGTAGTTTTTATTTGGAAGGTTTTATAGTTCTTTTCATTCATTACTATCTTGTTCTGTTTGAATTTTAAATGAGCAGTTGATGTTTTCTGAATCTTCTCTTTGAGAGAACGTAATTCCTCGAGTCTCTGGTTTCTCTGAGCACTTTTTGGATTTTATAAAGGTGACCACATCTTTGGGAATTAATTGTACCATATCAAATAGCTAGCTCTCTTTTTTATTTTAAAATATCCAGTTCTGATTTTTATCTTAAAATATCCCTTTCTTATTTTCCTTCTGATAGTTGATTTTATTCTTCCTGCCATTTTATGTTTTCTATATTCTTTTTAAAAAGATTATTTTAAAGGGTAGCCATTATACTGAAATCTCTATGAGCTACACTTTTGTGTAGATGATGTTGCCATTGATTGCTATTTTGCTTATAAATGAAGTAGATATAAAAAAGTAATTAGTAGCTTTTACATCTTGTTGGGGATGTAAAACTGCAAACTTGTAATACACTACTTGACTTTATTTTTCCTTTGGTGAGATTATTCTGTTGTTTGTCACCTCTCCTGACATTTTGGGATTTTTTTTTTTTTTAGTAATATTGGATCTTAGTTTTCTGTGGGCACCTTAGTTTGTTAAACTTCATAATTGGGCTTCCCTGGTGGCTTAGTAAAGAATCTACCTGCAGTGGAGGAGACCCAGGTTCAATCCCTGGGTTGGGAAGATGACATGGAGAAGGAAATGGCTACCCACTTCAGTTTTCTTGCCTGCAGAATCCCATGGACAGAGGAGCCTGGCAGGCTAATTAGTCATATTGCTTCCTTGGCTAATGAAAGAAATTGAATAATGAACAATCCTACTCGACCTAGTCATTCTAAACTTCTTACTTATTAGAAAGTAGCAAGAGCAAAACAGAGCTTAGGACTTTGTCTTGGACTTGCACTGTATTTTAGAAAACTCAGCTTACATTTATTAAGTGTTTATGATTTACTTGTTCCTTGGCCAGGTAGATATAGTGTGGAAATGCAGGTGATTCAGAGATGAGTTGGAAATGATTCTACCTTTAACATGCTCATTATTACTGCTATCTAATCTTGGGCAACTTTTAATTTCTCTGGTCCTAAATTTCTTTTTTACCTACTATGTAAAAATGCTAAGATTCACTTAATGACCTCAGACAAGTGAGGTAATATATGTGAAAGCCCTTGATACTCCTTAGAAGAGTGTGATATAATTGAAAAGTGAAACCAGCTTTATATCTGGAATAAAGTGATGGTACAAATTTTTATAAGCTACAGTGGACAATCAGTTCTATTTTATGTGGCTTCCTTACTTGTGGTAATTAAAAGCTGCAAATCCTACGGTTTTGTTTTTCTTCTTACTCTTGCTTTAAGGCTGAGAAATGTTTACTACATACCTGAGAATTAAAAAAGAATTGTATATTGTTGATAGACAAGATAAATGCCGGATATAAACTCAACGTGTTTTTTTTTTTTTTTTTTTTTCTACATAAGCTCAAAAAAATACATAAGCTCAACATGTATCTTCTTGGGAAAGATTGTTTCTTTGGATGGGTGGGGAAATAGTGCTGGATTCAGAGATAGTACTGTGCTCTGGTGCTCTGATGCCTGTGATTCCCCTCTGCTTCCTCAAAATGGAGGCAAGCTCAAAAAGGTTCTTTCTTAGAGGTTGACTTTATTTTTTCTGTGATGTTACAGTTTTCAGATACAAACAAAAACTTGAGCCATCCAAGTTTTTCCACTTCAGTAAAGGAAAGAAGTTGGAGAGAGAGAGTTTGTGTAGTGTGGCTAATATCAGTTTTATTTAAAGCGTGTTGGATTTTTTAGAAGTTATCTTAGTGTATCTGTTGGCTTATGAAAAGTGATTATTTAGTAATTTATTTCCTGTAGGAAAATTAAAGTACATAATCTCATGATTGCACTTTGGATTTTTTCTAGGCCAGACTGGTAGTTTTAAAAATAATTTCTAGGTGCTAACATCTAAATAGTCCTTACAAGAAATAAGGACTTTGCTTTGGTCCTTATAAAAAATAGTCCACGGGCACTAGTGCTTCTTCCTTCCCTTCCCTTCCATTCTCCCTCCTTTAGTAGCATCTGGTTTTTTTGTTTTGTTTTGTGGAAACATCAATGTTGAATATGTCCAATTATATCTTTATAGCTTGGTAATTTTTTTCCTTTTTCTGTAAATCAGTCCCATGTGACAGGTGTAAAAGGGTTCTGCCTCATTTATGTGTCGAGAAACTCATGCTTGAGGTGCATAACTGCGTAATGAGTGGAAATCACCCACTTAGGCTAGAAGCTCAGCATTGTGAATTAGGGGGATTTTCTTTGGGAAGGTCTTTGTGAAATTCTTGCTGGGCAATAAAGTTTTAATATTTACAGTTACCTCTTACGTTCAAATGGATGTTCTTGTTCTGTGTTGTTTATAAGAAAAAAAGAGGATCTGGGGTAAGCAGTGGTTCTGTTCTGGAATGTGTTATAAGCAAGTACTTTAATTTGAGAATCTTGTCTTATTTTCAGTTGCCCATTGGACGTCAGTGTGTGAGTCACTACCGCCGGCTAAGGCGCCATTGTGTCTTCTCACATGAGGAGCTCATCTTCAAGATGGCGGCAGATCCGGAATGCTTAGATGTGGGGTTGGCTGCCATGGTATGCAAGGAGTTGACGCTCCTGACTGAGGAGGAGACACGGTTAAGAGAATCTGTGATGCAGATGGTGAGTTTGCTGATTACNGTTTTTTTTTTTTTTTTTTTTTCTACATAAGCTCAAAAAAATACATAAGCTCAACATGTATCTTCTTGGGAAAGATTGTTTCTTTGGATGGGTGGGGAAATAGTGCTGGATTCAGAGATAGTACTGTGCTCTGGTGCTCTGATGCCTGTGATTCCCCTCTGCTTCCTCAAAATGGAGGCAAGCTCAAAAAGGTTCTTTCTTAGAGGTTGACTTTATTTTTTCTGTGATGTTACAGTTTTCAGATACAAACAAAAACTTGAGCCATCCAAGTTTTTCCACTTCAGTAAAGGAAAGAAGTTGGAGAGAGAGAGTTTGTGTAGTGTGGCTAATATCAGTTTTATTTAAAGCGTGTTGGATTTTTTAGAAGTTATCTTAGTGTATCTGTTGGCTTATGAAAAGTGATTATTTAGTAATTTATTTCCTGTAGGAAAATTAAAGTACATAATCTCATGATTGCACTTTGGATTTTTTCTAGGCCAGACTGGTAGTTTTAAAAATAATTTCTAGGTGCTAACATCTAAATAGTCCTTACAAGAAATAAGGACTTTGCTTTGGTCCTTATAAAAAATAGTCCACGGGCACTAGTGCTTCTTCCTTCCCTTCCCTTCCATTCTCCCTCCTTTAGTAGCATCTGGTTTTTTTGTTTTGTTTTGTGGAAACATCAATGTTGAATATGTCCAATTATATCTTTATAGCTTGGTAATTTTTTTCCTTTTTCTGTAAATCAGTCCCATGTGACAGGTGTAAAAGGGTTCTGCCTCATTTATGTGTCGAGAAACTCATGCTTGAGGTGCATAACTGCGTAATGAGTGGAAATCACCCACTTAGGCTAGAAGCTCAGCATTGTGAATTAGGGGGATTTTCTTTGGGAAGGTCTTTGTGAAATTCTTGCTGGGCAATAAAGTTTTAATATTTACAGTTACCTCTTACGTTCAAATGGATGTTCTTGTTCTGTGTTGTTTATAAGAAAAAAAGAGGATCTGGGGTAAGCAGTGGTTCTGTTCTGGAATGTGTTATAAGCAAGTACTTTAATTTGAGAATCTTGTCTTATTTTCAGTTGCCCATTGGACGTCAGTGTGTGAGTCACTACCGCCGGCTAAGGCGCCATTGTGTCTTCTCACATGAGGAGCTCATCTTCAAGATGGCGGCAGATCCGGAATGCTTAGATGTGGGGTTGGCTGCCATGGTATGCAAGGAGTTGACGCTCCTGACTGAGGAGGAGACACGGTTAAGAGAATCTGTGATGCAGATGGTGAGTTTGCTGATTACACTGCTCACAGAATACACTAAAAATTGAACCTGTGCTGGAAAGAATCCATTTTCATCTTCAATCCCTGTAGAAGTTGAACACAGAAATTGCTAGTTTGGAGATTTCATACCTTTGTTTCTGCGATTTTGGTTTAAGTTCAGGTTTTAGGAATCTTGATGTCAGCATCTCCAGATTTTTAAAAATGCAGTCCTGTCAGGTAGAATTTCTTAGGTATATATTTATTTTTAAAATTTTCCTAGGTATAGTGTGTCTTTAGATGAGAAAAGTCAAATTTCTCCTCTCAGCTTTGTAATTAAACAAAAGTTGTATTTCTGGTGATTGCAGATTGTCCGAGTTAACCAATCTGTCTTTCCCTCCAGTCTAAGTTTTTCGTGAGTATAAGAAGCACTGAACAACCCAGTGATGGGATTTTGAATGCTTCAAATAAAGTAAACATCATATTGAAATGGAAACTAAGAAAACACATGTCTTCAGCCTGTCTTAGCCCATTTTCCCTAACCCTCTCTACGTAGCTAGCCTCACTGACTGTGTACCATGCTCCCTCCTTCTCTATATAGCCCACTTTATTTCCCATGGTACACGATTCCTTGTGGGATTTTAGTTCTCAGACCAGGGATCGAATCCGTGTTCCCTGTATTGGTAGGTGGATTTTTAACCACTAGATCACTATGGAGGTCCCTTAGTGGAATTCTTTACTATGAAACTTACTTGATCCTTTAATGTGCTGGTGTTTGTTAATTTCCAGTCGGAAGAGGTATGATGCATAGCATTTATCTCCCCCTAAATTTCCTTGTTTTTTTCTGGAATACCTTCTAAGGTTAGTGGTCCTTAGAGTATGCTTTGGGAAGAGGTGTAGAATTTCTTAAAGCAGCCGGGATTAGTCAGATGATGTATTAGCATTCCCTGTTTGCTAGCTGTTAACAAAAGAAACACCTGCAATGTATTTTTGAACCATTTTTGTATTAAAGTAACTTTAAAGAAAGTACGAAGTGCTTCTATGAGAAAATGAAAAGATAGGAGTTCAGCAAGGAGATAATCTAGATAAGAAGAAAATGTTGAAGGAAGTGGGTTGTGTCTGCCAGTGAATAAACTATTAGATCACTGCCTTGTTTAAGTGGAGGAAAAAAAAGAAGATTGCTCTCATAGTAGAATTGGTTTGTAAACACCATGCTCAGGTAAGTAGAAACTGTAAAGGGGACTCTCTTATTCATCAAATGGAAGCCTTTGTAAAATGAACTTCAGGTGCCCTTTCTTAAAGTGGCATACCGAATTTGATAAGCTTTCTTTTTTCCAGTTTTAATATTTTTTTTAATTAAAGTCAGCTTGATTTACAGTATTTTAATTTCTGCTGTACAGCAGAGTAATTCAGTCACATATACATTCTTAATGTTCTTTTCCATTATGGTTTATCATAGGATATTGAATATAGTTTTCTGTGATATATATAATAGGGCTTTGTTGTTTATATGCAAAAAATTAGCTTCTTTTTGATGCCTTGTTGAAATAGATTATACTTTGATTTTCATAGTTTAAGTAATTTTACATCTCTTTATCCTTGCATGTGTTTGCACCTATCAGTGTTATTTTCAGACTACTAAAATTTTTAGTTCAAGGGTATATTGTCCCTGGGGACAGTACTTTTTGATTTATTTTTTTTTTATGTTAAATAGAAAACAAAACCACATAAAACATATAGAACTTCATGAATTATTCTATGGAAACCTTTGTTGTCATCACCATATGGTCAAGAAATAGAACTTTATCAGCTAGCCAGTATTTTGTAATAACTATAGGGTATAACCTTTCAAAATTGGATATTAAAAAAGGTTTTTAGGGCAAAATATGTTAGAAAAATAATACTAGCAAATAAAAAAGTCTTGGCTTACTGTGCCCCAAAAAACCCTTATCAGCCATCTTCAAAGTACTTCCCAATTACTGCTTCCTTTCCTTCCTTCAACAAATGATTTTTAACCTCTTTGTAGTAAGCATTTCCTGCATTTGAAGAAGTTTTTATCAGTCACATGTGCATTCTTAGATACTAAGGTTTAGTTTTGTTCATAAAAAATTAGCAATGTTTTTAGAAAATATTTTGAGGATGTGCCATCGTATCTCCCGTGTTTATGTCGTCAGAGTAGTAAAAAAATAATAACTTTAAGTTCTCTGATGCTTGAAAGACTGGAAAGACTTGATCAGGTGACATCAGTTGTATTTCAGGGTGTCCTGATGTCGGAGGAAGAGGTGTTTGAGCTTGTGCCTGATGATGAGCGACAGTGTTCAGCCTGCAGGACCACCTGTTTCCTCTCTGCTCTCACATGCTCCTGTAATCCTGAACGGCTCGTGTGTCTCTACCATCCGACTGATCTGTGCCCCTGCCCCATGCAGAAAAAATGTCTTAGGTATCCAGACGTTTCTCGTAAGGCTTCCATTAAAGTCTTTTTAAAAATTGTTAATACTCTTGTTCATAATGTCCTTCTTTGTGTTTGTTCTGGTTACATCTTACCAGTCCGCCAACTTTCTTGAGGATCATCCCATTAAAGTTGGCCCTAAACTTACTGTATAAAATGAGTTGCTTTATCAAGTTGATGTCACACATTCATTGTCTTTCTCTGAATTAAAACTCTGAGCTGCTTAGGTTTTTCTCTTTATGTGTACCTGGTCATTGTACTTCCCTTAAGGTGATTCTGTTTCAGTGTTTATTTTCAAATTATTGTTGGGTTTTGAAAGTTTTTATTTTTGTATGTGGTCTTCTTTTTAGATATCGCTACCCATTGGAGGACCTCCCTTCTCTGCTCTATGGTGTGAAAGTCAGGGCACAGTCCTATGACACGTGGGTCAGTCGTGTTACAGAAGCATTATCTGCCAACTTCAGTCACAAGAAAGGTTGAGTTTCTTCCTTTTTAAAGCAGACACTGAAATGGTTTTCACTTTGAAAGAGATCTTGTTTTGTTTCATGTGTTTTTCCTCCATTAAGGAAAAGTCCTAGGCTTTATAAGAGATTTGAGATGAGAATCTTTTGTTAAGTGATAAAGTTGATATAAAATGAGACAGATTGCTAACAGCAGATGTATCATATATTTTGGGGAACTGTTGTTACAAGTAGACTCACATTAATGGCTCACTGAGCAGTTCTTTCTTCAAGAAAATTAGAGTTACCAAGGGAACATTTCATGCAAAAATGGGCACAGTATAGGACACAAATGGTATGGACCTAACAGAAGCAGAAGATATTAGGTGGCAAGAATACACAGAAGAACTATACAAAAAAGATTTTCACAGTCCAGATAATCACAATGCTGTGATCACTCACCTAGAGCCAGACATCCTGGAATGCGAAATGAAGTGGGCCTTAGGAAGCATCATTATGAACAAAGCTAGTGGAGGTGATGGAATTCCAGTTGAGCTATTTCAAATCCTAAAAGATGATGCTGTTGAAAGTGCTGCACTCAATATGCCAGCAAATTTGGAAAACTCAGTAGTGGCCACAGGTCTTGAAAAGGTCAGTTTTCATTTCAATTCCAAAGAAAGGCAATGCCAAAGAATGCTCAAACTACCGCAGAATTGCACTCATCTCACACACTAGTAAAGTAATGCTTAATTTTCTCCAAGCCATGCTTCACTTCAACAGGATGTGAACTGAGAACTTCAGATGTTCAAGCTGGATTTAGAAAAGGCAGAGGAACCAGAGATCAAATTGCCAACATCCATTGGATCATCAGAAAAGAGTTCCAGAAAAACATCTACTTCAGCTTCATTGACTGTGCCAAAGCCTTTTACCATGTGGATCACAACAAACTGTGGAAAATTCTTAGAGCTGGGAATACCAGACCACCTGATCTGCCTCCTGAGAAATCTGTGTACAGGTCAAGAAGCAACAGTTAAAATTGGACGTGGAACAACCAACTGGTTCCAGATCGGGAAAGGAGTACTTCAAGGCTGTATATTGTCATCCTGCTTATTTAACTTATATGCAGAGTACATCATGAGAAATGCTGGACTAGATGAAGCACAAGCTAGAATCAAGATTGCTGGGAGAAACATTGATAACCACAGATATGCAGATGACACCACACTTACGGCAAAAAGCATAAAACTAAAGAGCCTTTTGATGAAAGTGAAAAGAGAATGAAAATGTTGGCTTAAAAACTAAGATCATGAAAACTAAGATCATTCAGAAAACTAAGATCATGGCATCTTGTCCCATCACTTCATGGAAATAGATGGGGAAACAGTGGAAATAGTGCCAGACTTTATGCTTTTGGGCTCCAAAATCAAATTGCAGATGGTGACTGCCGCCATGAAATTAAAAGACACTTGCTCCTTGGAAGAAAAGCTATGACCAACCTAGATAGCATAGTAAAAAGCAGAGACATTACCTTGCCAAAAAGGTCCATCTAGTCGAGGCTACAGTTTTTCCATTAGTCGTGTATGGATGTGAGAGTTGGACTATATAGAAAGATTTGATGCTTTTGAACTGTGGTGTTGGAGAAGACTCTTTGAGAGTCCCGTGGACTACAAGGAGATCCAATCAGTGCATCCTAAAGGAAATCAGTCCTGAATATTCATTTGAAGGACTGATGCTGAAGCTGAAACTCCAGTGCTTTGGCCACGTGATGCGAAGAGCTGACTCATCTGGAAAGATCCTGATGCTGGGAAAGATTGAAGGCTGGAGAAGAAGGGGACGACAAAGGATGAGATGGTTGGATGGCATCACCGACTCAATGGACATGAGTTTGAGTAAACTCCAGGAGTTGGTGATGGACAGACAGAGAGGCCTGGTGTGCTGCAGTCTGTGAAGTCGCAGAGAGTCAGACACGACTGAGTGACTGAACTGAACTGAGAAATTCTCAGAATTAGGAGCAAGCCACGTGGTATAAGCTTCAGTTGTACTGGCGGGATTTTCACAGCTGTAGTGTTTTTGCTAATTGGTTGGTGAGTGGCTTTTTATTTTCTGTGGTGATAGTATATGGCTCTCTTTATTTTTACAGATTTGATTGAGTTACGAGTAATGCTGGAGGATGCTGAGGATAGGAAATACCCAGAGAATGATCTCTTTCGAAAACTTAAGGATGCTGTAAAAGAAGCTGAGACGTGTGCTTCTGTGGCTCAGCTGCTTCTGAGCAAAAAGCAGAAACACAGGTAAGACTGAGAAGAGTTTCTCTAGTGGTTTTCTGCTTTATTTTGACCAGAGTAATGACAGAGTCTTAATTGTTCTTGAGGCCGTGTTACCCTCCCCAAGTAATTTCCCAGCCTTGTCTCCTGCTGCGCGCACTTCTCTTGCTCTGCCTGCACTACCTCCCCTGTTCATCATCATCACTGTGCTGCCCCTTCCCCGTGCTGCCCCTGCCCTTCCCCCTCCCCATGCGCCCCCTGCCCTTCCCTCTCACTATATCCTCTGCTTAGGGCCTTCGTGTTTGCCCTTATCCCTCCTTGGGGCTATGTTCCCTGATACCCAGCTGGCTTATTCCCTTGCTTCTTCCAAGTCTTTTTTAGATACCATATCCTTGGAGAGGCCTTCTTGGACAACCTTGTAAAATTGCAGCCTTTTTATTCTTCCTTCCTGCTTTGTTTTTCTCCTGGTAGACGAATCTACTTACTGCCTTATCTCCTCCTCCTTTTCCTACCCCACTGAAGATAAAGCTAAAGTAGAATGTGGGATTTTCATCCTTCTCATTGCTGTGCTTTGAAGCATACCTGGCACACAGTAGGTGTGTAATAGTGTTTGTAAATAGATGATACTGCAGGCTGAAGGCAGGTGGCAGCAGAGAGTGACCTGGGTGCAGGGGAGGCTGTTACGGAGCATGGCAGTATGTGCCTTGGATTTCACATAATACACGTTTCATTTTCTGTGGCAGTGTTTCATTCTAACATTCCTTGTGTCTGAATGGTTTTTTCTATAGCAGTTCACATTGGGTTTTTAATTACTTTGTACATTTTTTAATCTTTTGTTTTATGAGAGACCAATCATCAGTCAGGACTCCACACCTGTCACTGGGTCTCTTACCCCCCACCTCCCCACCTTGGAGAATCTGGCCAAAGCTTAGAGACCCTTTTCTTAGAAAAGTTGTACGTACAGACGTAATCTGGGGTCAGTTTCACAGGGTTTATTATCTCCTAAGCTGGGTTAAAGGCCTTTGTTCTACATCTTAAGTTCCCTGAGATGGAGGATTTAGTTTTATCAGTGAACATAACATTTTACTGTGATAATTTATTAAATGTTTGAAATGTTTAATATTTGTAAGGTTGGAAGAACGATAATTTAGAGAGTTGAATCTTTGAGCCATTAACTGAAGAGCTAAGAATCTCATTTGAAAATGAAATCCCTCAGACACTTGTGTTTTGGGATTTCATGGGTTAGAATTCTGAAGAGACTAGAAACCTCCTTAATGCTGGAGTGACTGAATTTTCTTATTTATGTCTCATTGTCCGACACCAGGCAGAGCCCAGACGGTGGGAGGACGCGGACCAAACTGACGGTTGAAGAGTTGAAGGCCTTTGTCCAGCAGCTCTTCAGTCTTCCATGCGTCATCAGCCAAGCCCGACAAGTAAAGGTGGAGTATCGCGTTCTTTTGGGGGTAAAAAGAATATTGTGTCTTTGTTCTTTTGGGGGGTAAAAAGAATAGTGTGTCTTGATTCATTTTTTTGTTCTGTATGTTTCTTTTCTCAAATAAGTGCTGCTGTTTAAGGTTTTTCAGTAGGTAGTAAGAGCTCTCTTGGTTTCATTCTTAGTCTTTAATTCCTCCTTTAAAATTCTGGAACTAAGGCTAGTTTAGAAATATTTTTTTTTCTCTGTTACTTTTAGGCCAGAACCTCCATTTAACGTAGATGTAATTGAAATGGAAAAAATTAGTTAAAGGAATCGATGTATCAGTGAATTACTAGCCCATGAACTTTTGAAAATGCAGGACTGAAATTACCAGGGCCATCATGGCTTAATGAATATGTAAAATCTCAGAAGTGTCTCTCAGATATATTAATCTGCATAGTTAACTTTTGATAAGTTGTGGTGTCTTTTTGTGATTAGGCCAGGGCTGGGTAACTAAAATGGTTTTTGTCAAGGTTATCGACAGTGAAATCAACGTCAGTTGTATTGTCTGAACCCTGTGCCGTAGGAGTGTTCTGATTATTGACCATGCTTTCCTTCCTGAGAGATTTTCTTTTCTAAACATCTAACACCACACTGTGGTTATCTCANCTCCCCCTGCCCTTCCCCCTCCCCATGCTCCCCCTGCCCTTCCCTCTCACTATATCCTCTGCTTAGGGCCTTCGTGTTTGCCCTTATCCCTCCTTGGGGCTATGTTCCCTGATACCCAGCTGGCTTATTCCCTTGCTTCTTCCAAGTCTTTTTTAGATACCATATCCTTGGAGAGGCCTTCTTGGACAACCTTGTAAAATTGCAGCCTTTTTATTCTTCCTTCCTGCTTTGTTTTTCTCCTGGTAGACGAATCTACTTACTGCCTTATCTCCTCCTCCTTTTCCTACCCCACTGAAGATAAAGCTAAAGTAGAATGTGGGATTTTCATCCTTCTCATTGCTGTGCTTTGAAGCATACCTGGCACACAGTAGGTGTGTAATAGTGTTTGTAAATAGATGATACTGCAGGCTGAAGGCAGGTGGCAGCAGAGAGTGACCTGGGTGCAGGGGAGGCTGTTACGGAGCATGGCAGTATGTGCCTTGGATTTCACATAATACACGTTTCATTTTCTGTGGCAGTGTTTCATTCTAACATTCCTTGTGTCTGAATGGTTTTTTCTATAGCAGTTCACATTGGGTTTTTAATTACTTTGTACATTTTTTAATCTTTTGTTTTATGAGAGACCAATCATCAGTCAGGACTCCACACCTGTCACTGGGTCTCTTACCCCCCACCTCCCCACCTTGGAGAATCTGGCCAAAGCTTAGAGACCCTTTTCTTAGAAAAGTTGTACGTACAGACGTAATCTGGGGTCAGTTTCACAGGGTTTATTATCTCCTAAGCTGGGTTAAAGGCCTTTGTTCTACATCTTAAGTTCCCTGAGATGGAGGATTTAGTTTTATCAGTGAACATAACATTTTACTGTGATAATTTATTAAATGTTTGAAATGTTTAATATTTGTAAGGTTGGAAGAACGATAATTTAGAGAGTTGAATCTTTGAGCCATTAACTGAAGAGCTAAGAATCTCATTTGAAAATGAAATCCCTCAGACACTTGTGTTTTGGGATTTCATGGGTTAGAATTCTGAAGAGACTAGAAACCTCCTTAATGCTGGAGTGACTGAATTTTCTTATTTATGTCTCATTGTCCGACACCAGGCAGAGCCCAGACGGTGGGAGGACGCGGACCAAACTGACGGTTGAAGAGTTGAAGGCCTTTGTCCAGCAGCTCTTCAGTCTTCCATGCGTCATCAGCCAAGCCCGACAAGTAAAGGTGGAGTATCGCGTTCTTTTGGGGGTAAAAAGAATATTGTGTCTTTGTTCTTTTGGGGGGTAAAAAGAATAGTGTGTCTTGATTCATTTTTTTGTTCTGTATGTTTCTTTTCTCAAATAAGTGCTGCTGTTTAAGGTTTTTCAGTAGGTAGTAAGAGCTCTCTTGGTTTCATTCTTAGTCTTTAATTCCTCCTTTAAAATTCTGGAACTAAGGCTAGTTTAGAAATATTTTTTTTTCTCTGTTACTTTTAGGCCAGAACCTCCATTTAACGTAGATGTAATTGAAATGGAAAAAATTAGTTAAAGGAATCGATGTATCAGTGAATTACTAGCCCATGAACTTTTGAAAATGCAGGACTGAAATTACCAGGGCCATCATGGCTTAATGAATATGTAAAATCTCAGAAGTGTCTCTCAGATATATTAATCTGCATAGTTAACTTTTGATAAGTTGTGGTGTCTTTTTGTGATTAGGCCAGGGCTGGGTAACTAAAATGGTTTTTGTCAAGGTTATCGACAGTGAAATCAACGTCAGTTGTATTGTCTGAACCCTGTGCCGTAGGAGTGTTCTGATTATTGACCATGCTTTCCTTCCTGAGAGATTTTCTTTTCTAAACATCTGACACCACACTGTGGTTATCTCAGATTCATGATTCACAGTTCCTTCCTCTTTAGGAAAGCTGTTCATTTTCTCCTCAGCTTGGCTTCTGGGTTTGGAGTACACTGGGAGTCTTGGCCCTTTCTTCTCGAGGTCCTGATGTCTTCTTGGTGACATTAAATATCACCTGTATCCAGTTGATGCCCAGCTCTGACTGCCTTTTTTCTTTGCTGCAGACTCGTCCATCCAGTTGTAGCCACTCTATTTGCCTGTGGTGGACCGAATGGCATTTTAGATGAGATGAATCAAAGTCCTTAATTGCCTTATTCCCCTAATATACCACATTCGGTTTCAAAACTAGTGCTGCCATTATATTGCCTCTAAAATGTCTTCCAGAGTCGACTGCTAGTCATCATCTCCATCACTTAAATTTATGCTCTAAACCATGGGACTCTGCCCCTTAGATTACTGCAGCAGCTCCTTAACTGGTCTCTCTTCTTTTATTCTTGTTCCCAACAGTTCATCTTTCGTGCAGTAACCGGAGTGATTATGTAAAATAGAAATCAAGTCATATCACTTCCCCATGGTTAAGATCCTCTCGTGGTTCCCCAAAGCCATCAGAATAAAATGCAAAGTGATTGTAATTAATCTACAGGGCACTGTGTAATCTGACCTCTGCTTATTCCTTAACCACTTTTCTTCCATGTCCACTTGGCTAGCCATCATCCACTTTGGACCAAGACACAAGCTCATTCCTCTTTAAAAGCTTTTGCAGTTACTATTTGCCCTTCCAGAACTAATGTTCCTCCTGTACCTCCTCATTGCAGTTTTGGTTGTGATCATCATTGTGAAGTAATATGCTCCCCCCCTGCCACCTCATCACCGCTGATCACTTTTGTATTGAATAGCCCTGTTATACTTTCATAGCACTGAAAACTAACTGAAGCATTATATTCATGTCTTCAGTGTCTGGCCACTTACATTAAAACATGTGTTCCTTGAGGACAAGGATGTTGTATTTTTTGTTTAATGCTGTGTGCCTAGACTAGTCCCTGTACCTAACTCAGCAGTCATGAAATATTTTTGAGTGACCAGTTCAGTTGCTCAGTCGTGACTGACTCTTTACGACCCCATGGACAGCAGCACGCCAGGCCTCCCTCTCCATCACCAACTCCCAGAGTTTACTCAAACTCATGTCCATTGAGTCAGTGATGCCGTCCAACCATCTCATCCTCTGTCGTCCCCTTCTCTTCCTGCCTTCAGTCTTTACCGGCATCAGAGTCTTTTCCAATGAGTCAGCTCTTCGCATGAGGTAGCCAAAAGTACTGGAGTTCAGCTTCAGCATCATTCCTTTCAAAGAACACCCAGAACTGATCTCCTTTACGATGGACTGGTTGGATCTCCTTGCAGTCCAAGGGACTCTCAAGAGTCTTCTCCAACACCACGGTTCAAAAGCATCAATTCTTTGTTTATAGTCCAACTCTCACATCCGTAAATGACTACTGGAAAAACCGTAGCCTTGACTAAACGAACCTTTGTTGGCAAAGTAATGTCTCTGCTGTTTAATATACTCTCTAGGTTGGTCATAACTTTTCTTCCAAAGAGTAAGCGTGTTTCAGTTTCATGGCTGCAGGCACCATCTGCAGTGATTTTGGAGTCCAAAAAAATAAAGTGACTTAATCATATTTAAAAGGGATGTGTAAGTAATTACAGAGAAGCATATTTATGTCTTTATCATATGTCTGTCTGGTGCTATGATGGTGAGATTATTAAATAGTCTAGAATTTAGTAGTTTGCCAGAACCATATGTATTCCATACTCATTTTGTATCTTCTAAGTTTGTTCTTTATTCCTTTAACCTTTTCAGAATTTGCTTGATGACGTGGAGGAGTTTCATGAGCGTGCTCAGGAGGCCATGATGGACGAGACCCCAGACTCGTCCAAACTCCAGATGTTGATCGATATGGGCTCCAGTCTGTATGTGGAGCTCCCGGAGTTAGCTCGACTAAAGCAAGAGCTTCAGCAGGCTCGCTGGTTGGATGAAGTAAGACTGACACTGTCGGACCCTCAGCAGGTCACCTTGGATGTCATGAAGAAGTTGATAGACTCTGGGGTCGGCTTGGCACCCCACCATGCTGTGGAGAAAGCGATGGCTGAGCTTCAGGAGCTCCTTACGGTCTCTGAGCGATGGGAAGAGAAGGCCAAGGTCTGCCTACAGGCAAGGTGAACACATCTATTGGTGACTGTCCCCTCTTTAAGATGTAGGTTAGAAAGTAGAGAGTGGGGAGGAACATAAAGGTCTGTTGAGTTGAATGTCTTGTACCTTCTCCGAGTGGTCAGTAGGTTATCAAGTGGCTCTGTATATGGACAGTTTCAAATCTTGTGAGCACACTGTGTGCAGAGTCCTTTGTTAAGTACTTTAGTAAGTAATACAAAGTAGTGTTTTGTTTACAGCTTCGCCATCACTGCTACTCTAGTTAGGAGCTAAGAAATGCAAAGCTCTGCTACAGTATGTTGTTAACTGAGGAACAGAAAAATGCTAAAATCAGAGGGGGAAAGGTCAGTGTAGCTTGGAGGATTAGAAGAGAAGACGCTTGAGAGAGGAGAATGTAAGTCAAGCCTTGAAGAATGAGTGGGATTGAAATGGGAGGGAAGGTAGGAGACATGTCCTAAGATCATCTAAAGGAATGTGTCAGTGTGTGCCCAGGCGACAGAAGCTGAGTGGGGTTTATTTTACCCCAGCAGGGGATACATGCGGGGAAGTAGAGAGAGATGAGAGTCAGGCAGGAGATTGGGAGGCGTTAGCATCGGCACCCAATAGACTTGCGAGATTGAAGTCAGGCTTCCTCAGTATGAAAGTATTTTTTCACCAAAGATTAATATTAATATAATTTCCTTTGTGAGGATGAGGAAATTGGGATGCTTACAGAGATCACATAGTTGTTAAATAATACAGCTCATATTTAAAGCTTTTTCTCCTTCATTCCAGAGTTTCCATGTGCTTAATTACTTTGCCAGTCACTTATTTTGGATTCATTTGATAGGAAAGTCTGTTTTAAAATTGGCCAACAATGAATGAAAAGTGAAAGTGTTAGTCATTCACTCCTGTCCAACTCTGCGATCCCATGGACTATATGTGGCCTGCCAGGCTTCGCTGTCCATGGGATTCTCAAGGCAAGCATACTGGAGTGGGTTGCCATTTCCTTCAGGAGATCTTCCCAGAGTTTCAGCAAATTAGTGTCATGAAGAAAATGAAGTTGGTAGAGAGGACTTAAGGAGTCAGTTTTCCAGCTCCTGTCAAAGCTCTTCTGAAATGCATCCTTAACATTCTGCATCCTAAGCACTGGTTGGCTGCTGACTGCTCCTTTCTGGATTTCTTTCTCCTGGTTTTGGCCTCTCTGTCTCTTTTAGAGTGCTTTCCCTAGAATTCTGATCTAGGCCGCTTTTCTGCTCACTTTGTACCCTTCCTTGGAAATTTCATCTCACTTCTTGTCTCCATTTACCATCTTAGTGCAGACTAACTCCAAATCCTCATCTAGAACACAAGTTTGTTTTACCTGTAGCTATCATCTGCTTGTTAAGTAATTCCAGAGGATGTCCTATAGGTGCCTCACACTCCCCGTATTCAAAATAACCTTCATCCACTGTTTCCCGTGCTCTCTTCCTTTGTTCCTGTTTTCTTTTAATTAAACCCCCTTTCACTCATTTGAACAAGCCAGAACTCTGGAAATTAGTGTTGGCCCCTGCCCTCCCATTTCCTTCCCCTCAGACTCAGCTCCTGAGTCCTGCTGATGCTGTTTCTTTGGTGTTTTTCTCTTTGATTCTTTTTCTTTGGGCTGTTGTTACAGCTGGCTTAGCACACAGCACCAGGTTCTGTGTATAATCTCAACCCTCTGTCATCCATTCTTCACAGTGAAATTAGTATTTTCCTAAAGTGCAGAAGTGACAGTTTGACTTCGCTGCTTAAACCCCATCACTGTTTCCCAATCCCCTTGGGGTGAAGTTCAGACTTCCTCAACCTGACTTTTTGTAATCTAGGTCCTTGCTTAAATACCTACCATGACCCCTTGCCGTTCTTTTTCTTGTGTTATGTGTTCCAGATATAATGACCCCCCCCCTCCCTGCACCAACCCTGGGGAACACCTTTCCCCTCTGTTCACCTACGTTGGTGTACCTCCACCACCCCTCCCCTGGCCTGATCCTGGCGTTCCTGACTAGTTCCTATTCAGAAAGGAGAAGCCAGTTTAGAAGTCACTTTTAGGAAGCCTTCTTTACTGTCAAGTCAACCAAGTCCCCCTACTGTATATTCTGACAGCATCTTCCTTTTCCTTTATTGTACTTACGGTGTATTGTAACATTTTATTGATAATCACCTCCCCCAAGATTAAAAAATTTTATGAAGGCAAGGATTATATCATCTTGTGCATTAATTGTCCCAAGGACATAGCCCAATGCTTGGCACATAGTAGGGATCATGGGTGCTCAAACTGTTCCCACTCAGTGGTTTTCCATTGCTCACATAGACCTTGATTCACAGCCCTGAAGACTGCATCTTTATCTTAATCTGCATCTTTCTTTTCTGCCGATTCCCCTCCTTCTTGCTCCGACCCTGCCTCCCGTTCTCACTATCCCTCATCTTAAACTTGGTTTTAACATCTTCAAGTTTTCTCCACATCTTTGTTCATTAAATTCCTGATGTTTTTCCTTTAATTCTTCACACGACCAAATCACACTTCGTATTTAAGGCCTAGTTCAGAACCCTTCTCAGCTCTCCCAGATCATATTAATCACTATTTCCCTAGTAGTGAACCCATAGTCATTTGTTTTTAGTACAAGTGTATTTCTTAGGATAAGGTCTGTATTTCAGTCATCTTTGGGTAGCACGGTGTTTAGTGCTTATAGTTGAATTAAATGTCAACATCAGTGGACTTCTAGACCACTGCTTCCTACATTGCTGTCTCTTGTGCATCTCTGACAGTTTCAGATCCTGTGGAAACTGATATAGAGGTAGTTTAGTGTGGGAAAGCGCACGGGATCTGACACTGATTCTGAGTCATTGCTTCATGTGTGCCATTTACTGCATTAAATGACTTTGAGGAAGTAATTGATCTTGAGTTAAACTTACCTGTAAAATGGAAATGAAGGTAATAGCTGTTTGCCTCTCTCATAGGCTTATGGTGAGAATTAAGTGAAGTCACATGTATGAAAGTTCTTTTACATGTTGTAAAGTGTTATTTAATTGTTGGTAGCAGTTTGACTTATCCTCATGCGTCCTCCCTGTTTTTATGTTTATCAAGGCCTCGGCACAGTGTGGCGAGTTTAGAAAGCATCGTGAATGAAGCTAAGAGCATTCCAGCCTTTCTGCCCAATGTGTTGTCCCTGAAAGAAGCTTTACAGAAGGCCCGAGAATGGACAGCTAAAGTGGAAGCTATTCAGGTAAAGAACCTCTTGAGTTGTCCACCGTTCAGGGAATGCTGTCTCACACCTGAATCCTTGAAGCCTTTAATTCTGTACTGAAATAATTGTGTACTTGAAATTCACTTGTTCTTTCATCTGATTTTTATTTTTAAACATGTGTTACCTATTTAAACATTACTTGTTTCTACTGACTTCTTGCTGTGAGAGATGACAGAATTAGCTATTTAATTAATGCTTAGCAGTAGGGAGTTTATTTCCTGCTATATTTGACTTTCTTGCCATGTACATGAGTTACTTTTTTAAAATGAAGTATAGTTAATTTACAGTGTTGTGCTTATTTTAAGTGTACAGCAAAGTGGTTCAGTTTTATATATATATATATATATAGTATTTTTCAGATTCTTTTCTATTACAGGTTGCTATAGAATATAGTTCCCTGTGCTTACAGTAGGCCCTTGTTTACCTATTTTATATATATAGTGTGTACTTTTTAAAAAACTTTATTTTTTGCTGTCATGGGTCTTTGTTGCTTTGCGCAGGCTTTCTCTAGTTGCAGCAAGCGGGGGCTGCTCTCTGTGGCTGTGCTTGGGCTTCTCACTGCAGTGGCTTCTCTCATGCAGAGCAAGGACTCTAGGGTGTGTGGACTCAGTAGTTGTGGTGCATGGGCATGTGGAATCCTCCCAGACCAGGGATTGAACCNCCTGCCAACACCCCCTTCTAAGAGAGTGTAAGCTAAGAGCCCATATATACTTTGCAAACAAAGGACTACTCCATACAACCGTATCAAACCACAGTTCTGATCCCTAGGCCTGAAATCATTTAATACTTGCGATGTTTTGTTTTCATAGGTTATTGATCTGCTTCCAAGCAAAGTCCATCATGTTAGACAATTCCAGAGTACTGGTTGATACTTAACGTGCTAGAAAGATAACTCAGGTACTGAAGGTCTCTAAGCCAAAACTGCAAACGGGCAATTTTAGTATTAGCTAACTAACCTATGCGTGCTGTGGGCAGCATCCCCTTCCAGCTGCTTCTGGTCATTTTACCAGCTTCATACACACAGTCATTAACTTCACATAGCTATTAACTTCAAGGATAACAATGTGCTTCAAATCTCATTTTAAATGCAAATTCAAATTTCAACTTTTCTCAAGTCTTTAATTCATATGATTTTTTTAAAACTCCCTCATTAAAACATTCCCTGGATCCATTTTTATCTTGAGAAAAATATTTTCCAGCAGGTAATTTACAGGCATCTATGATGGACGGTTTACCTTTATATCCTGGGAGTTCTAATGCTGACGGTATTGGTACTCTAACAATGAGCTTACCTATCTGATATACATGCTGAAAAGACAAAGGAAAAGAATGCACCCTAATTTTTTCACACACCAGACTATGAATTCCCTGGTTAAAGGCACAGATGCTGAACATTATCTCCACAAAGAACACAAAACACACCAACGGATTCCCTGTGGGCTAGCAGGGTCTCTGTCCAGATCACGACATTACTCGACAAAAGATGAACGTCTTGGGCCTGACAAAAAACAACAATAAAAGGCGAAGAGGACCCAACACAGAACCTTGCCAAAACCTCCCCTTCACCCTAGTGTGCTGTCACTATCATAACAATCATACTGAGGGCAAATCCTTTGTTATGTGACTATAACTCCACAAATTCAAGTCATGGGCCCAAGTATAACGCATCCCTGAATATGACGTTCTATCCAGCACCAACCAGATGAGAGATCAGAGAAAAAGACCCAAACCATAGCAAGAACGGGATTCTTAAAACCTAACTATACAGACGTAAACAATCCAAAGGAAAGAACACTGAAATCAGCCATGAAACCTTTCAGTAACTTAAACATACAGTTCTTCCAGCCCCTCTCTGGAAAATATATACAGACTTTTTAAAAACATACCACCCTTTATTAAAAAATGTAGCTTCACCAATCCGTGTTTTTTTAGAGTACAGAAAAAATACCATCACCATAAACTCAGGATAGATATAACAACTAGCTTTCTCTTCCACTTTCAGGCCTTAAACTTCAGTGTTCAACAGCTTTTTAAACAAACTCAGTGATCAAGTGATCAAACCCCCCAGCCCATCCCTGTAATTACCTTCATATCATAGCCATACGTCTCCCGAATGTCTTCATCAGAATCTGTCTCTTCATCGTCATAGTCCGCCGTTTGTCGAGGGGAGGAAGACACACTGCTCGCCACCCGATTGAAAGCAGACTGCTGGAAACTAGGCAAGTGTCCCTAAACAACGAGCAACGGGAGATGAAGAGAGGCACCAAATACACGTGAGTGTTAATGCATGCCTGAGTCCATCAAATTGTAATGAAGCAACTTTTACTGTTATTTTCCAAATACTGGTAAGAGATCTGATTTACTGCTTACACACTGACAGATATTACCCCATGAAATAGGGAAAAAAAGAAAAAAGAAAATTCTCAACTTGCCTGCAAGTCTGGGTTGGCTGCAGCTTTCTGGAGTTCTGCACTGATGATCTTTTCAGTTTTCTCTCGAGCTGCCTGCTCCACCATCCGCTGGCTCAACACGGACAGCTTGGCCAGGGCAGAAGACAGCTCGTCCGTGGCCAGGGCTTGCCGGGCCCTGTCCTGCCAGCTCATGGCACGTTCTGTCAAACACTGAAGGGCCTCCCCCTCAGGCAGCCGCACCGGCAACTTCTGAAGGGACACCAGGAGGGACAGAATCGTCTCCAGCCGCGGCCTTCGAGACCGCATGCAGAGAGGACAAAGGAATTTTACTTCCTTAGCCTGCCAGCTGGACCCCTTCTTCTGGGAACTCGATTTAGGAAGAGGAACACAGCTGTTGTGAAACCAGTCTTTGCAGAGCTCACATTGGAGCATAAACCCGCTTGCTGTCTTGCGGCAAATGCAAAACTTGACGTCCTCTATCCGGTCCACCATGCTCATCTTGGCAAGGTTGGCTGCCCTGAGGGAATGCATGGCTTCCAGTTCCTTCTGCTCCCGCTCTTTGAAAACCGCTACCTGCGTATGACAAACATTTAACTAAAGGGAGTCACTGCAAAATGTTCTCAAAATACCAAATCTTCAAGGGTAGGGACCATTTCTACATTGCAGACTCATGTTGACAAAGCAGTTTTTTTTTTTTTTTTTTTGGGGGGGGGGCGCCACACCTTGTAGTATGTGGGATCTTAGTTCCTCAACAAGGGATTGAACCCACAGCACCTCCATTGGAAGCGCATTATGTTAACCACTGGACCACCAGGGAAGCCCCAAGTACTGTCCTTAAAAAAAAAAAAAAGCCATCGTTTCCTAAAATTTGGGGCAGCCTGAGTTTCTGTGCAAATACTCATCTGTGAAATAAGCAAACTGTCGTCATATATGACAATGTCCAGCAGTCGAGTAGTTAATTCTTTCATAAGGGGCAGGAGAAAGATGGGTTCAAGCCACCCTGGTATCAGGCCTGGTTCTTGTACTTAACAAGATTCCTGATCCAGGTTTTCTGAATCTAAATTTTCCAAAAAATGAGAATATTAACTTCATTTTGCTGTTTTAAGGATTAAATAAGATAACATGCGACAGTGCCTAACTTGGTGGCACAAGATAAACATTTCATCGGTACTGACTCCCTACCTCCTTCTAATTCATTCTCTGGGGGGAAGTTCAATACAAATCAATTTTATTTCTTTCTTGGAATTTCCAGTTTATGGAGAAGAGTAACAAAGGCTGATGACTAATTATAGTAAGGTTTTATGTAACTCATTTCAAAAATATATATAAAAACAAAAAATTATCATGAATATTATCAGGGCATTTTCTTTTTAAACTGTTAGCTTTGAAACAATTTTGAGGCAATTTCCAGTGCTGTTTGTCTGGCAAGACTGACTCACTAGGCAGGCTAACAAGAAATTATTTCCATCAGCCTCAAAACAGGATCATTTGCAGGCAGGAACGGCCATATGAAGTCACTTAGTGAATACGATTCTCCACTATTACATATTGCCCAAGCTCATTTTTATTTTCTTCTTCCTCAGGCTCCTTGTAATCATAACATATCCCTCCTACTCTACAACAAAACCCATAATTTTAATTATCTACAAACACTTTTTTGCATACTCACTATATTACTGAATGCTACCGAGAGAGGCAAAGACTGCAAACAGCAGCTGCAGTCAGTCAGCTGGTACCATTCGTTTGAAGAACAACAGCATTAAGCACCATTAAACACTCTAAAATCCTAGCCTGGTAATCCCATTACTCAGAGTCAAGTGTAGGAAAACAACCCGAAGAAAGGAAAAGGCTAAGTCCACTTTGCTATTATCCATAATACTGAACACCAAGTAACAACAAAAATGATCAGTATCAGAAATGTGTTTAGTAAATTATGGACAATTTGATGGACTACTGGACAACTATTAAAACAATAAAGAGGGCTATGGAAAGGGCAATTTTAGGGCGAGAGAACAGTTTTTAATACACTTTGACTCCAAATATTTAAAAGGCGTGAAATATGAAGTCAAGGATAAACTATACAAAAATAAAAAGTGAGGAACATAAAACAGTGACTGCTTCACAGAATGCTGCATTAACCAAGCAAACTCAAGAAGCCCTCTAACTCACCACTGTGGCTGCATCTCTGGTTTCCTCCAGTCCCTCCTCCAGGTCACTCAGAGGCTCAAGGTCCAGATCCTTTTCTTTTTCTTTTTCTATCAGTTCTTTTACTTTTTTCCTTCTATTTTTTCCACTCCCATAAATACCAATGTCAGTCCGGGGACTAAGCACCTACAAAAATAAAACCAAACATTGAGCTCTGGTTTTAAGAAATCTCAAAACTGAAAATAAAAGTAACCATTTATTGACCACTCACATGTCCCAGACACATTCTTAGAAACTTCACATGCATTACTGAACTCAAACTTCCCAACAAGCCTCTGAAGTAGGTGATATTATCTCCACAGACAAGGGGAACAGGTTCAGAAAGGCAACAAGTTGTCCACAGACACAGCCTTAACACCAGGAATCCGTCCTCAAACACGAAACAATCTTATTCCAAAGTCTATGCTCTTAACTATGTTCACACTGTTCAACGTGAAAAGGGTAATGAGCATTTAAATTTGTCCTTCTCATTTTTTACAGCTACCAAGACATGGAAGCAACCTAAGTGTCCACTGACAAGAGGAATGGATACAGATGCGGTGCATCTATACAATGCAATTCTACTCAGCTGCAAAAAAAGAATGAAATATGCCATTTGTAGCAATATAGATGGACCAAGACATGATTATACTAAGTGAAGTCAGAACAACAAATATGATATCACTTACATGTGGAATCTAAAAAAAGAAATACATATGAACTTAATAAAACAGAAGCACCTTCATAGACAGAAAACAAACCTGGTTACCAAAGGGAAAAGGTGGGGAGAGGGATAAGTTAGAAGTTTGTGGTTAACAGACATACAATACCTATATAAAAAACAGATAAACAAGGCCCTACTGTATAGCACAGGGAACTATATTCAATACTTTGTAATAACCCATAATGGAAAAGAATCTGAAAAAGTATATATATATGTATAACTGAACCACTTTGCTGTACATGAGAAACTAATACAACATTGTAAATCAACTGTATTTCAAGGTAAAAAAAAAATTTTTTTAATTTGTGCTTCTGAGAATAAGATCTTTTGGTGATAAGAGTCCACAATAACAACAGGGATAAGATGCAGGCTGACACAGTGTAAGGTGAACTGGAAGTAAGTCTGTTCAAGGTTCCAGATTACTAGCCAACATCTGATACCACCCAGTAGGAATGAACTTGTATAACCACGACAAACTGACAACCACACTCACGTTAGGCAATGAGTCACCTACTTCTGGGGAGGGCACTGAAGGGCAAGCACATGAAAGCAAACCGCTGCCCACCTGGAGCAGTGTGTGGCTGGAATTCTTCTTGAGAAAGGTCCTCCCTGTCCGTTCTCTCCAGGCCCGAGCTGCTGCCACTTGAGACTCCACCTGGGGCAGCGCATCAAGACGTACGGGGATGGGGCGGCCTTTAGCAGATAAGCTCTCCAGCTGCTCCAAGTAAGCATAATTGCCGCCACTCTGGGAAACAGAAGTACAGCTTTACATAATCTGTCATCTCTCATGGAGTCTGGCAATACACTATTAGCAGATCTTATAAAGAGTTTAGTGCTAACCTTTTCCATTAACTATTAGTCTTTAAACCTAACTGTATCTCTTAACAGTCTTCCAATGTCCTTTAAAAAATGTTTGTATAAATTCATGTTGTCAAAGGTTTTTAAAAATGAACAAGGGACCCAGTAAGATGTAAAAACTAGTTCAAAGGACAATCTAAAAACAAACACACAAATGCAATTAGGAATGAGGAAAAGTAAAAGTGAAGTCGCTCAGTTGTGTCCAGCTCTTCGCGACCCCATATACTGTAGCCTACCAGGCTCCCCTATCCATGAGATTTTCCAGGCAAGACTACTGGAGTGGGTTCCCATTGCCTTCTCCAGGGGATCTTCCTGACCCAGGGATCGAACCCGGGTATCCCACATTATAGGCAGATACTTTACCGTCTGAGCAACCATGGAAGTCAGGAATGTGGAAAGGAATTTGCTAATAGATGGAAACAGGCATTTAATATCATCCAGGTCAATGGAATTACCTTTTCTACAGTGTGGAGAATCACTTATTCCTTAGAAATCTAACTGTTTTCCTACAGACTAATTCAGTCACATTACTATCGTTTTTAAATAACTGACAGAGTTGTAATAAGCATAGTAGAAGAAAGTCTAAGGCACACACTCAAGAGAATCAAATAAACCTGGGTGGTTTGCGAAACAACATCCACTACTCCACTGAAAGGACATGGTAGTCTCTTCTGCCTGTTTCAAAGTCTTTCAAAATTTTTCCAGCTACTATAGAGCAGTATCTTAGTTCTGACAACCCCCTCCATTTATAGACAAGAGTGGATATTCCACTAATTAACAATGTGTCAGTATTTCCACTTAATGAAAATAATCAGTTTTTAAACTCAAGAGTGCTTTACATTTACTGACATTAAATAATTAAGTCATTACAGGAAATGGAAGAGTTAATAATCCATCCCAGGGTCCTGGCAAGAACATCAGAGTATCAGGTTGGCAGCCCACAGATGACAATCCAAAGTGATCCCTCAGATGGTATGACTCTCCAAGCAGACATACAGAACACCTTCTGGCTAGGCCAGGACACAGCCTCCTCCAGCCTGTTGTACCCTGAAGGACAGCAGAAAATGTCCACTTTCTCAGAGCCCCCAAGTCCATCCTCCCACCAAAGGGAAGAAGCAGTCCTCGGAAAACCACAGCAGCTACCTCTATTTGCCAGTTCAGTTCTTCAATCATAAACAGCCAACTAAAGATTATCAGTCATCTGATAACTGCCTGAAACTGGTCAAAGATAAAACAAACAGGGGAGTCCTGATGAAAACAAGTAATTTTAAAACACAGAACAGAAAGAGTAGCAACTAAGCAGGTCCCAGAAAAACTCAACTGAAAAGAAAGCAAAACAGAAGTCATTAGACCATGACACCTCCTCTTTCTAAGGGCAGCAGCTGTTTAGTGGGAGAGCTGGTTTCCTTTCTTTCAGTTTAGTCCTACAACATATGCACCACTGTAAACACTGCAGTGAATGGTCTCTGCAGCCCATTCAGAAGGAACCTTATGTATTCAGGCATACTTTCATCTCCAGCACTCAGTTCACTGTTTTGAGTTATGTATATGTAATACATGTCTTTTCAACCAGAATATGCCACTTTGAGGCCTGGGGTTGTATCTTTACACCCTTCTCTCCCATTCCTACTCCCAAACATCCAGGTGAGTCCCCAAGAGTATTGTGGGGTTCAGGAAATGTCAGTTTCATTTTCTTTTCCTGCTACTTGTTTCAAAAGTAATTAGAGGACAATGGGGCAGGGGCTAAAATAGGAGTTTGGGATTAACATATACCCACTCCTGTACTTTCCTGGTGGTGCAGTGGGTTAAGAATCTGCCTGCCAATGCAGGGGACATGGGTTCAATCCCTGGTCTGGGAGGATTCCACATGCCCATGCACCACAACTACTGAGTCCACACACCCTAGAGTCCTTGCTCTGCATGAGAGAAGCCACTGCAGTGAGAAGCCCAAGCACAGCCACAGAGAGCAGCCCCCGCTTGCTGCAACTAGAGAAAGCCTGCGCAAAGCAACAAAGACCCATGACAGCAAAAAATAAAGTTTTTTAAAAAGTACACACTATATATATAAAATAGGTAAACAAGGGCCTACTGTAAGCACAGGGAACTATATTCTATAGCAACCTGTAATAGAAAAGAATCTGAAAAATACTATATATATATATATATATAAAACTGAACCACTTTGCTGTACACTTAAAATAAGCACAACACTGTAAATTAACTATACTTCATTTTAAAAAAGTAACTCATGTACATGGCAAGAAAGTCAAATATAGCAGGAAATAAACTCCCTACTGCTAAGCATTAATTAAATAGCTAATTCTGTCATCTCTCACAGCAAGAAGTCAGTAGAAACAAGTAATGTTTAAATAGGTAACACATGTTTAAAAATAAAAATCAGATGAAAGAACAAGTGAATTTCAAGTACACAATTATTTCAGTACAGAATTAAAGGCTTCAAGGATTCAGGTGTGAGACAGCATTCCCTGAACGGTGGACAACTCAAGAGGTTCTTTACCTGAATAGCTTCCACTTTAGCTGTCCATTCTCGGGCCTTCTGTAAAGCTTCTTTCAGGGACAACACATTGGGCAGAAAGGCTGGAATGCTCTTAGCTTCATTCACGATGCTTTCTAAACTCGCCACACTGTGCCGAGGCCTTGATAAACATAAAAACAGGGAGGACGCATGAGGATAAGTCAAACTGCTACCAACAATTAAATAACACTTTACAACATGTAAAAGAACTTTCATACATGTGACTTCACTTAATTCTCACCATAAGCCTATGAGAGAGGCAAACAGCTATTACCTTCATTTCCATTTTACAGGTAAGTTTAACTCAAGATCAATTACTTCCTCAAAGTCATTTAATGCAGTAAATGGCACACATGAAGCAATGACTCAGAATCAGTGTCAGATCCCGTGCGCTTTCCCACACTAAACTACCTCTATATCAGTTTCCACAGGATCTGAAACTGTCAGAGATGCACAAGAGACAGCAATGTAGGAAGCAGTGGTCTAGAAGTCCACTGATGTTGACATTTAATTCAACTATAAGCACTAAACACCGTGCTACCCAAAGATGACTGAAATACAGACCTTATCCTAAGAAATACACTTGTACTAAAAACAAATGACTATGGGTTCACTACTAGGGAAATAGTGATTAATATGATCTGGGAGAGCTGAGAAGGGTTCTGAACTAGGCCTTAAATACGAAGTGTGATTTGGTCGTGTGAAGAATTAAAGGAAAAACATCAGGAATTTAATGAACAAAGATGTGGAGAAAACTTGAAGATGTTAAAACCAAGTTTAAGATGAGGGATAGTGAGAACGGGAGGCAGGGTCGGAGCAAGAAGGAGGGGAATCGGCAGAAAAGAAAGATGCAGATTAAGATAAAGATGCAGTCTTCAGGGCTGTGAATCAAGGTCTATGTGAGCAATGGAAAACCACTGAGTGGGAACAGTTTGAGCACCCATGATCCCTACTATGTGCCAAGCATTGGGCTATGTCCTTGGGACAATTAATGCACAAGATGATATAATCCTTGCCTTCATAAAATTTTTTAATCTTGGGGGAGGTGATTATCAATAAAATGTTACAATACACCGTAAGTACAATAAAGGAAAAGGAAGATGCTGTCAGAATATACAGTAGGGGGACTTGGTTGACTTGACAGTAAAGAAGGCTTCCTAAAAGTGACTTCTAAACTGGCTTCTCCTTTCTGAATAGGAACTAGTCAGGAACGCCAGGATCAGGCCAGGGGAGGGGTGGTGGAGGTACACCAACGTAGGTGAACAGAGGGGAAAGGTGTTCCCCAGGGTTGGTGCAGGGAGGGGGGGGGTCATTATATCTGGAACACATAACACAAGAAAAAGAACGGCAAGGGGTCATGGTAGGTATTTAAGCAAGGACCTAGATTACAAAAAGTCAGGTTGAGGAAGTCTGAACTTCACCCCAAGGGGATTGGGAAACAGTGATGGGGTTTAAGCAGCGAAGTCAAACTGTCACTTCTGCACTTTAGGAAAATACTAATTTCACTGTGAAGAATGGATGACAGAGGGTTGAGATTATACACAGAACCTGGTGCTGTGTGCTAAGCCAGCTGTAACAACAGCCCAAAGAAAAAGAATCAAAGAGAAAAACACCAAAGAAACAGCATCAGCAGGACTCAGGAGCTGAGTCTGAGGGGAAGGAAATGGGAGGGCAGGGGCCAACACTAATTTCCAGAGTTCTGGCTTGTTCAAATGAGTGAAAGGGGGTTTAATTAAAAGGAAACAGGAACAAAGGAANTAGGGAGTTTATTTCCTGCTATATTTGACTTTCTTGCCATGTACATGAGTTACTTTTTTAAAATGAAGTATAGTTAATTTACAGTGTTGTGCTTATTTTAAGTGTACAGCAAAGTGGTTCAGTTTTATATATATATATATATATATATATATAGTATTTTTCAGATTCTTTTCTATTACAGGTTGCTATAGAATATAGTTCCCTGTGCTTACAGTAGGCCCTTGTTTACCTATTTTATATATATAGTGTGTACTTTTTAAAAAACTTTATTTTTTGCTGTCATGGGTCTTTGTTGCTTTGCGCAGGCTTTCTCTAGTTGCAGCAAGCGGGGGCTGCTCTCTGTGGCTGTGCTTGGGCTTCTCACTGCAGTGGCTTCTCTCATGCAGAGCAAGGACTCTAGGGTGTGTGGACTCAGTAGTTGTGGTGCATGGGCATGTGGAATCCTCCCAGACCAGGGATTGAACCCATGTCCCCTGCATTGGCAGGCAGATTCTTAACCCACTGCACCACCAGGAAAGTACAGGAGTGGGTATATGTTAATCCCAAACTCCTATTTTAGCCCCTGCCCCATTGTCCTCTAATTACTTTTGAAACAAGTAGCAGGAAAAGAAAATGAAACTGACATTTCCTGAACCCCACAATACTCTTGGGGACTCACCTGGATGTTTGGGAGTAGGAATGGGAGAGAAGGGTGTAAAGATACAACCCCAGGCCTCAAAGTGGCATATTCTGGTTGAAAAGACATGTATTACATATACATAACTCAAAACAGTGAACTGAGTGCTGGAGATGAAAGTATGCCTGAATACATAAGGTTCCTTCTGAATGGGCTGCAGAGACCATTCACTGCAGTGTTTACAGTGGTGCATATGTTGTAGGACTAAACTGAAAGAAAGGAAACCAGCTCTCCCACTAAACAGCTGCTGCCCTTAGAAAGAGGAGGTGTCATGGTCTAATGACTTCTGTTTTGCTTTCTTTTCAGTTGAGTTTTTCTGGGACCTGCTTAGTTGCTACTCTTTCTGTTCTGTGTTTTAAAATTACTTGTTTTCATCAGGACTCCCCTGTTTGTTTTATCTTTGACCAGTTTCAGGCAGTTATCAGATGACTGATAATCTTTAGTTGGCTGTTTATGATTGAAGAACTGAACTGGCAAATAGAGGTAGCTGCTGTGGTTTTCCGAGGACTGCTTCTTCCCTTTGGTGGGAGGATGGACTTGGGGGCTCTGAGAAAGTGGACATTTTCTGCTGTCCTTCAGGGTACAACAGGCTGGAGGAGGCTGTGTCCTGGCCTAGCCAGAAGGTGTTCTGTATGTCTGCTTGGAGAGTCATACCATCTGAGGGATCACTTTGGATTGTCATCTGTGGGCTGCCAACCTGATACTCTGATGTTCTTGCCAGGACCCTGGGATGGATTATTAACTCTTCCATTTCCTGTAATGACTTAATTATTTAATGTCAGTAAATGTAAAGCACTCTTGAGTTTAAAAACTGATTATTTTCATTAAGTGGAAATACTGACACATTGTTAATTAGTGGAATATCCACTCTTGTCTATAAATGGAGGGGGTTGTCAGAACTAAGATACTGCTCTATAGTAGCTGGAAAAATTTTGAAAGACTTTGAAACAGGCAGAAGAGACTACCATGTCCTTTCAGTGGAGTAGTGGATGTTGTTTCGCAAACCACCCAGGTTTATTTGATTCTCTTGAGTGTGTGCCTTAGACTTTCTTCTACTATGCTTATTACAACTCTGTCAGTTATTTAAAAACGATAGTAATGTGACTGAATTAGTCTGTAGGAAAACAGTTAGATTTCTAAGGAATAAGTGATTCTCCACACTGTAGAAAAGGTAATTCCATTGACCTGGATGATATTAAATGCCTGTTTCCATCTATTAGCAAATTCCTTTCCACATTCCTGACTTCCATGGTTGCTCAGACGGTAAAGTATCTGCCTATAATGTGGGATACCCGGGTTCGATCCCTGGGTCAGGAAGATCCCCTGGAGAAGGCAATGGGAACCCACTCCAGTAGTCTTGCCTGGAAAATCTCATGGATAGGGGAGCCTGGTAGGCTACAGTATATGGGGTCGCGAAGAGCTGGACAGAACTGAGCGACTTCACTTTTACTTTTCCTCATTCCTAATTGCATTTGTGTGTTTGTTTTTAGATTGTCCTTTGAACTAGTTTTTACATCTTACTGGGTCCCTTGTTCATTTTTAAAAACCTTTGACAACATGAATTTATACAAACATTTTTTAAAGGACATTGGAAGACTGTTAAGAGATACAGTTAGGTTTAAAGACTAATAGTTAATGGAAAAGGTTAGCACTAAACTCTTTATAAGATCTGCTAATAGTGTATTGCCAGACTCCATGAGAGATGACAGATTATGTAAAGCTGTACTTCTGTTTCCCAGAGTGGCGGCAATTATGCTTACTTGGAGCAGCTGGAGAGCTTATCTGCTAAAGGCCGCCCCATCCCCGTACGTCTTGATGCGCTGCCCCAGGTGGAGTCTCAAGTGGCAGCAGCTCGGGCCTGGAGAGAACGGACAGGGAGGACCTTTCTCAAGAAGAATTCCAGCCACACACTGCTCCAGGTGGGCAGCGGTTTGCTTTCATGTGCTTGCCCTTCAGTGCCCTCCCCAGAAGTAGGTGACTCATTGCCTAACGTGAGTGTGGTTGTCAGTTTGTCGTGGTTATACAAGTTCATTCCTACTGGGTGGTATCAGATGTTGGCTAGTAATCTGGAACCTTGAACAGACTTACTTCCAGTTCACCTTACACTGTGTCAGCCTGCATCTTATCCCTGTTGTTATTGTGGACTCTTATCACCAAAAGATCTTATTCTCAGAAGCACAAATTAAAAAAATTTTTTTTTTACCTTGAAATACAGTTGATTTACAATGTTGTATTAGTTTCTCATGTACAGCAAAGTGGTTCAGTTATACATATATATATACTTTTTCAGATTCTTTTCCATTATGGGTTATTACAAAGTATTGAATATAGTTCCCTGTGCTATACAGTAGGGCCTTGTTTATCTGTTTTTTATATAGGTATTGTATGTCTGTTAACCACAAACTTCTAACTTATCCCTCTCCCCACCTTTTCCCTTTGGTAACCAGGTTTGTTTTCTGTCTATGAAGGTGCTTCTGTTTTATTAAGTTCATATGTATTTCTTTTTTTAGATTCCACATGTAAGTGATATCATATTTGTTGTTCTGACTTCACTTAGTATAATCATGTCTTGGTCCATCTATATTGCTACAAATGGCATATTTCATTCTTTTTTTGCAGCTGAGTAGAATTGCATTGTATAGATGCACCGCATCTGTATCCATTCCTCTTGTCAGTGGACACTTAGGTTGCTTCCATGTCTTGGTAGCTGTAAAAAATGAGAAGGACAAATTTAAATGCTCATTACCCTTTTCACGTTGAACAGTGTGAACATAGTTAAGAGCATAGACTTTGGAATAAGATTGTTTCGTGTTTGAGGACGGATTCCTGGTGTTAAGGCTGTGTCTGTGGACAACTTGTTGCCTTTCTGAACCTGTTCCCCTTGTCTGTGGAGATAATATCACCTACTTCAGAGGCTTGTTGGGAAGTTTGAGTTCAGTAATGCATGTGAAGTTTCTAAGAATGTGTCTGGGACATGTGAGTGGTCAATAAATGGTTACTTTTATTTTCAGTTTTGAGATTTCTTAAAACCAGAGCTCAATGTTTGGTTTTATTTTTGTAGGTGCTTAGTCCCCGGACTGACATTGGTATTTATGGGAGTGGAAAAAATAGAAGGAAAAAAGTAAAAGAACTGATAGAAAAAGAAAAAGAAAAGGATCTGGACCTTGAGCCTCTGAGTGACCTGGAGGAGGGACTGGAGGAAACCAGAGATGCAGCCACAGTGGTGAGTTAGAGGGCTTCTTGAGTTTGCTTGGTTAATGCAGCATTCTGTGAAGCAGTCACTGTTTTATGTTCCTCACTTTTTATTTTTGTATAGTTTATCCTTGACTTCATATTTCACGCCTTTTAAATATTTGGAGTCAAAGTGTATTAAAAACTGTTCTCTCGCCCTAAAATTGCCCTTTCCATAGCCCTCTTTATTGTTTTAATAGTTGTCCAGTAGTCCATCAAATTGTCCATAATTTACTAAACACATTTCTGATACTGATCATTTTTGTTGTTACTTGGTGTTCAGTATTATGGATAATAGCAAAGTGGACTTAGCCTTTTCCTTTCTTCGGGTTGTTTTCCTACACTTGACTCTGAGTAATGGGATTACCAGGCTAGGATTTTAGAGTGTTTAATGGTGCTTAATGCTGTTGTTCTTCAAACGAATGGTACCAGCTGACTGACTGCAGCTGCTGTTTGCAGTCTTTGCCTCTCTCGGTAGCATTCAGTAATATAGTGAGTATGCAAAAAAGTGTTTGTAGATAATTAAAATTATGGGTTTTGTTGTAGAGTAGGAGGGATATGTTATGATTACAAGGAGCCTGAGGAAGAAGAAAATAAAAATGAGCTTGGGCAATATGTAATAGTGGAGAATCGTATTCACTAAGTGACTTCATATGGCCGTTCCTGCCTGCAAATGATCCTGTTTTGAGGCTGATGGAAATAATTTCTTGTTAGCCTGCCTAGTGAGTCAGTCTTGCCAGACAAACAGCACTGGAAATTGCCTCAAAATTGTTTCAAAGCTAACAGTTTAAAAAGAAAATGCCCTGATAATATTCATGATAATTTTTTGTTTTTATATATATTTTTGAAATGAGTTACATAAAACCTTACTATAATTAGTCATCAGCCTTTGTTACTCTTCTCCATAAACTGGAAATTCCAAGAAAGAAATAAAATTGATTTGTATTGAACTTCCCCCCAGAGAATGAATTAGAAGGAGGTAGGGAGTCAGTACCGATGAAATGTTTATCTTGTGCCACCAAGTTAGGCACTGTCGCATGTTATCTTATTTAATCCTTAAAACAGCAAAATGAAGTTAATATTCTCATTTTTTGGAAAATTTAGATTCAGAAAACCTGGATCAGGAATCTTGTTAAGTACAAGAACCAGGCCTGATACCAGGGTGGCTTGAACCCATCTTTCTCCTGCCCCTTATGAAAGAATTAACTACTCGACTGCTGGACATTGTCATATATGACGACAGTTTGCTTATTTCACAGATGAGTATTTGCACAGAAACTCAGGCTGCCCCAAATTTTAGGAAACGATGGCTTTTTTTTTTTTTTAAGGACAGTACTTGGGGCTTCCCTGGTGGTCCAGTGGTTAACATAATGCGCTTCCAATGGAGGTGCTGTGGGTTCAATCCCTTGTTGAGGAACTAAGATCCCACATACTACAAGGTGTGGCGCCCCCCCCCCAAAAAAAAAAAAAAAAAGACTGCTTTGTCAACATGAGTCTGCAATGTAGAAATGGTCCCTACCCTTGAAGATTTGGTATTTTGAGAACATTTTGCAGTGACTCCCTTTAGTTAAATGTTTGTCATACGCAGGTAGCGGTTTTCAAAGAGCGGGAGCAGAAGGAACTGGAAGCCATGCATTCCCTCAGGGCAGCCAACCTTGCCAAGATGAGCATGGTGGACCGGATAGAGGACGTCAAGTTTTGCATTTGCCGCAAGACAGCAAGCGGGTTTATGCTCCAATGTGAGCTCTGCAAAGACTGGTTTCACAACAGCTGTGTTCCTCTTCCTAAATCGAGTTCCCAGAAGAAGGGGTCCAGCTGGCAGGCTAAGGAAGTAAAATTCCTTTGTCCTCTCTGCATGCGGTCTCGAAGGCCGCGGCTGGAGACGATTCTGTCCCTCCTGGTGTCCCTTCAGAAGTTGCCGGTGCGGCTGCCTGAGGGGGAGGCCCTTCAGTGTTTGACAGAACGTGCCATGAGCTGGCAGGACAGGGCCCGGCAAGCCCTGGCCACGGACGAGCTGTCTTCTGCCCTGGCCAAGCTGTCCGTGTTGAGCCAGCGGATGGTGGAGCAGGCAGCTCGAGAGAAAACTGAAAAGATCATCAGTGCAGAACTCCAGAAAGCTGCAGCCAACCCAGACTTGCAGGCAAGTTGAGAATTTTCTTTTTTCTTTTTTTCCCTATTTCATGGGGTAATATCTGTCAGTGTGTAAGCAGTAAATCAGATCTCTTACCAGTATTTGGAAAATAACAGTAAAAGTTGCTTCATTACAATTTGATGGACTCAGGCATGCATTAACACTCACGTGTATTTGGTGCCTCTCTTCATCTCCCGTTGCTCGTTGTTTAGGGACACTTGCCTAGTTTCCAGCAGTCTGCTTTCAATCGGGTGGCGAGCAGTGTGTCTTCCTCCCCTCGACAAACGGCGGACTATGACGATGAAGAGACAGATTCTGATGAAGACATTCGGGAGACGTATGGCTATGATATGAAGGTAATTACAGGGATGGGCTGGGGGGTTTGATCACTTGATCACTGAGTTTGTTTAAAAAGCTGTTGAACACTGAAGTTTAAGGCCTGAAAGTGGAAGAGAAAGCTAGTTGTTATATCTATCCTGAGTTTATGGTGATGGTATTTTTTCTGTACTCTAAAAAAACACGGATTGGTGAAGCTACATTTTTTAATAAAGGGTGGTATGTTTTTAAAAAGTCTGTATATATTTTCCAGAGAGGGGCTGGAAGAACTGTATGTTTAAGTTACTGAAAGGTTTCATGGCTGATTTCAGTGTTCTTTCCTTTGGATTGTTTACGTCTGTATAGTTAGGTTTTAAGAATCCCGTTCTTGCTATGGTTTGGGTCTTTTTCTCTGATCTCTCATCTGGTTGGTGCTGGATAGAACGTCATATTCAGGGATGCGTTATACTTGGGCCCATGACTTGAATTTGTGGAGTTATAGTCACATAACAAAGGATTTGCCCTCAGTATGATTGTTATGATAGTGACAGCACACTAGGGTGAAGGGGAGGTTTTGGCAAGGTTCTGTGTTGGGTCCTCTTCGCCTTTTATTGTTGTTTTTTGTCAGGCCCAAGACGTTCATCTTTTGTCGAGTAATGTCGTGATCTGGACAGAGACCCTGCTAGCCCACAGGGAATCCGTTGGTGTGTTTTGTGTTCTTTGTGGAGATAATGTTCAGCATCTGTGCCTTTAACCAGGGAATTCATAGTCTGGTGTGTGAAAAAATTAGGGTGCATTCTTTTCCTTTGTCTTTTCAGCATGTATATCAGATAGGTAAGCTCATTGTTAGAGTACCAATACCGTCAGCATTAGAACTCCCAGGATATAAAGGTAAACCGTCCATCATAGATGCCTGTAAATTACCTGCTGGAAAATATTTTTCTCAAGATAAAAATGGATCCAGGGAATGTTTTAATGAGGGAGTTTTAAAAAAATCATATGAATTAAAGACTTGAGAAAAGTTGAAATTTGAATTTGCATTTAAAATGAGATTTGAAGCACATTGTTATCCTTGAAGTTAATAGCTATGTGAAGTTAATGACTGTGTGTATGAAGCTGGTAAAATGACCAGAAGCAGCTGGAAGGGGATGCTGCCCACAGCACGCATAGGTTAGTTAGCTAATACTAAAATTGCCCGTTTGCAGTTTTGGCTTAGAGACCTTCAGTACCTGAGTTATCTTTCTAGCACGTTAAGTATCAACCAGTACTCTGGAATTGTCTAACATGATGGACTTTGCTTGGAAGCAGATCAATAACCTATGAAAACAAAACATCGCAAGTATTAAATGATTTCAGGCCTAGGGATCAGAACTGTGGTTTGATACGGTTGTATGGAGTAGTCCTTTGTTTGCAAAGTATATATGGGCTCTTAGCTTACACTCTCTTAGAAGGGGGTGTTGGCAGGGTAGAAAATAAGATTATGGATGTTATAATGTTAGCAGTGCATTGACAACTTAGAGTAGAAGAATGGTGGTAAGACTTGCGGTAATTCAAGCCCAGATTTACCTTGACATTGGTATATCTTTGCACTAAAAAAAATTTCAGTGCTCCAAAATTTTGTACTAAAAAAATTTCAAGTGCTCTTGAGTGTTTTCCTATAGAGAAAGCACTTTCTGTGTAATGAAAACCTTACTTTCCAACTTACTTGCAGTTGACTTGGTGANTTGGTGCTGGATAGAACGTCATATTCAGGGATGCGTTATACTTGGGCCCATGACTTGAATTTGTGGAGTTATAGTCACATAACAAAGGATTTGCCCTCAGTATGATTGTTATGATAGTGACAGCACACTAGGGTGAAGGGGAGGTTTTGGCAAGGTTCTGTGTTGGGTCCTCTTCGCCTTTTATTGTTGTTTTTTGTCAGGCCCAAGACGTTCATCTTTTGTCGAGTAATGTCGTGATCTGGACAGAGACCCTGCTAGCCCACAGGGAATCCGTTGGTGTGTTTTGTGTTCTTTGTGGAGATAATGTTCAGCATCTGTGCCTTTAACCAGGGAATTCATAGTCTGGTGTGTGAAAAAATTAGGGTGCATTCTTTTCCTTTGTCTTTTCAGCATGTATATCAGATAGGTAAGCTCATTGTTAGAGTACCAATACCGTCAGCATTAGAACTCCCAGGATATAAAGGTAAACCGTCCATCATAGATGCCTGTAAATTACCTGCTGGAAAATATTTTTCTCAAGATAAAAATGGATCCAGGGAATGTTTTAATGAGGGAGTTTTAAAAAAATCATATGAATTAAAGACTTGAGAAAAGTTGAAATTTGAATTTGCATTTAAAATGAGATTTGAAGCACATTGTTATCCTTGAAGTTAATAGCTATGTGAAGTTAATGACTGTGTGTATGAAGCTGGTAAAATGACCAGAAGCAGCTGGAAGGGGATGCTGCCCACAGCACGCATAGGTTAGTTAGCTAATACTAAAATTGCCCGTTTGCAGTTTTGGCTTAGAGACCTTCAGTACCTGAGTTATCTTTCTAGCACGTTAAGTATCAACCAGTACTCTGGAATTGTCTAACATGATGGACTTTGCTTGGAAGCAGATCAATAACCTATGAAAACAAAACATCGCAAGTATTAAATGATTTCAGGCCTAGGGATCAGAACTGTGGTTTGATACGGTTGTATGGAGTAGTCCTTTGTTTGCAAAGTATATATGGGCTCTTAGCTTACACTCTCTTAGAAGGGGGTGTTGGCAGGTTAGAAAGTAAGATTATGGATGTTATAATGTTAGCAGTGCATTGACAACTTAGAGTAGAAGAATGGTGGTAAGACTTGCGGTAATTCAAGCCCAGATTTACCTTGACATTGGTATATCTTTGCACTAAAAAAAATTTCAGTGCTCCAAAATTTTGTACTAAAAAAATTTCAAGTGCTCTTGAGTGTTTTCCTATAGAGAAAGCACTTTCTGTGTAATGAAAACCTTACTTTCCAACTTACTTGCAGTTGACTTGGTGATTTTTCAGTTTGTATGATCTTCCCTGATTGTGACTGTGAATTAATCCTTAAAATAGCTTAAATTTAATATCTTCGCTAGATGAAGAACCCCTGCTGGTTTAGGAAGAAGAGTTAGGTAATTAGAAAGAAAATGAAAATCAGTCATTTGATCTTAGTTAACATAGCATTTAAATGTTTAAAGCAGATGGTTTGTGCATTGTATTGCTTGATTACTTCATTTTGCCTGTCATACCATGTGATCACCACAAAAATAATCTGAGTAGCAATTCCAAGAACTCATTAGTCAGGAAAATAATACATTTAATGAAACAAAGTCTGAGAGTCTGTTACAGGTTTGTATGATTGTGTCTGGGATAACATTTTTTTCAAGTGTTCATATGATTATTTCCTTTGAAACTATATTGTTTACCTTTACAAGACTGTTCATCCATAGTACAGTTTATATTTTCCAAATGCATACATGTGTAGAATCACACATCAGAAAGGAGGGTATAAAATAGAAGTAGCTGTTATCTCCTAGGAAGTTTTTTTTTTTATCCCAGGAATTGCTTAATTTACAGAATGGCAAGTTAAGCACTTGGATTCTTTGATTTTTCTTCTTTTCTACCCTTGTTAATACTTGAGTGGCTTCATCTTTGGTGAAAATAGAGTAGATTTTGTCTGAGAATTTAGTCCTGCTGATACCAGATATGGTGGAGTGACAGATATGTTATAAGATACATTGCTCACTGAGAAGCCATTCCTCCTTCCTGTGTATTTACCATTAGTGGAACTGATAGGTAATTTTCCCCTTAGGAAGATAATTTGCTTTAGCTTGCTGTTTATCAGTTGTTTTACCTCCAGCCTCCTGTGTCTTTATATTTAAAAGGCATCTTTTGCAGACAGCACATGTGGTAGGGTTCTTCTGGTATGTCAGTCTGCATATGTAAATATTTGTAAAATATATGGTTAAATCTGGGGTTTTAGGCAGTATTACAATCTGTCTTTTAATTGGGGGTGTTTATTTCTCTTATAGTTAATATAATTGTTGACATGGTTGGATTTGATCTTTTATGTATTATATTTCATATGTCATCCCAGGGAAGTAATTTTTTAAATTTATTTTTACCTATCTTTCCTTTCAACCATTATTTTCTGATCAGTTTCATTTCTAGTTCAGAAGCTTAATAGAAAATTTCCTGCTTGAGTTTCAATGAAATGAGTGGAGTCAAAGTCAGAAAAGACGCTTGCAGTCAGTGAGGTGAAGTACCTGGGGACAGCAGTAGGCGAGTACTAAAGTACTCTCTTGCCTGTGGCTTTTAGGACTTAGATTCTCTGGAACAGGAAAGAAGACCTATGTGAACTGCTGTTCCTAAATTCTCAGCGAGTGTAACTGTCAGAGTCTCTTTGTGAAACCTTTTAAGTATCCTGTTTAATTAAGCATAGTCTCTGATGACAGTACATCTTTCTCTTACGCACCCTACAGTCAGCTGTTGCGTTAGTCCTTAGCTGTTGTCTCTGGTCTTCTAAGCTCCTCCATGTACTCTTCTTGGTGGTGCTGGGGCTGGGACTAGCCCAGGGCTTGGTAAACTTTCCCTGTAAAGTACCTCATATATAGCGATATTATATATGATGTAGAGTAGATTATTTTTAGGCTTTGAAAGCCATATGTGGTCTCTGTTATGTCTTCTTGTTTATTTTTACAGCGCTTTAAAAATTTAAAAATGTTCTTGGCTCACACTTCATACAAGAACCAGGCAGCAGCTGGGTTTGGCCCACAGGCTGTGGTTTGCCAACCCATGCCCTGCACATTTATCCTTTGCCTGCAGCCTCCCTCCGCCAGCAGAGGGCATTAGAGAACATTAAAAGGCCGCGTAGTGAGAAGGGACTTGATGCTTACCGTTTGATTCTCCACGCCTGCCATCACTGAACTACAGTTTTTCTGTTGTTGCTTTGTTTACTGTTTTCAGTTTTGTTTGGTTTTGGAACTTTGTTTTCGTTCTGTCTTTTCCCCTGGCAGTGGCAGCTGGCTCCAGTTCTAGTTGTTTCTTCGCACCCAGAAGCCAGCCACATTGTGTTCTGTTAGCGATAGCAGAACACAGGCCAGTGCCTGCTCCCCGCAGGGCTGGGTCGCAGCTCTGCAGGCCCTCAGCTTTCTGATTGTGATAACCCCACTTCTTGTCTCTGTTACCTCAAGCCCTAGAGATGGCAGCTCTTTCTTGTAGTTACCTTGGTGTTACTATTTGCTTTTTCAAGCCTTCAGTGTACAATTTAGCCAGTTCTGAGATTTCTGTATTCCTGATTGCACTATGACCATTAAAGCTATATTTGTGGGTTGTGGAGCCTAACTTCAGGGGAGAGTCATCTGAGACCTGCTTGGAGTTGTCAGGATTTATAACTTAAACACTGTCAGTCAGGCTTCAGGCTTTTTAAGTAAGGGCAGCTAGCTGATAAGTAAAAGCAGCAACTGGTAAGCATCTGGATTTGAAAACCTTTAGAGAAGATTGAATGAGCCGTGTCCTTAAGGTAACACATCTGAACCTTTATTCCCCTTCTAAGTCCATTTTATTTTTTCTTAAATGGTCAGAGTTTCTTAACTCATGGCTACAGGAGTCTTTATGTGTTGAGACTGTAGAAAGGTTATTCTTCAAATCGTAGCTTTCTTCTAGATTTATTATCTCTGTGGATTGCTCTCGAGCTTTACTTTTGGCTTGAAACTGTGATGATCATTGTTTTTTCCCCAGTGGAAATTTTCTTTCCTATTTAATACCAGATATTTAAGATTTCCCACCCCTCCCCCAACTGTTATGTTAACAGCCTGTGCTTAGATTATTGTCATGGGACAAGTTAAGTGTTCCTAATTCTCAGCACCCCCTTGGCTGCTTCTTCAGGACACAGCTAGCGTGAAGTCCTCCAGCAGCCTGGAGCCCAACCTCTTCTGTGATGAAGAGATCCCCATCAAGTCTGAGGAAGTGGTCACGCACATGTGGACGGCACCCTCTTTCTGTGCAGAGCACGCGTATTCATCCGCTTCTAAGAGCTGCTCTCAAGGTATTAGCACACTGGGGAGCAGTGTGGGGAAGAGAAGTCTGACACCACACTGGCAGTCTTTCCTCAAGTATGAATCTTGACCATGAAATGCAGTAGAACTTGAAAAATGCAACTTTGGAAAATCCAGTCTCTGGTAGCATTTTTCTGTCATTAGGTCATAATGATAGAAAATTTCTATAGAATCGTTGACTCCCCTCTCTGATCCCGCTTTTATCAAACCCCTGATCAGTCGTTGCTGCTGCTGCTAAGTNAGTGAGAAGGGACTTGATGCTTACCGTTTGATTCTCCACGCCTGCCATCACTGAACTACAGTTTTTCTGTTGTTGCTTTGTTTACTGTTTTCAGTTTTGTTTGGTTTTGGAACTTTGTTTTCGTTCTGTCTTTTCCCCTGGCAGTGGCAGCTGGCTCCAGTTCTAGTTGTTTCTTCGCACCCAGAAGCCAGCCACATTGTGTTCTGTTAGCGATAGCAGAACACAGGCCAGTGCCTGCTCCCCGCAGGGCTGGGTCGCAGCTCTGCAGGCCCTCAGCTTTCTGATTGTGATAACCCCACTTCTTGTCTCTGTTACCTCAAGCCCTAGAGATGGCAGCTCTTTCTTGTAGTTACCTTGGTGTTACTATTTGCTTTTTCAAGCCTTCAGTGTACAATTTAGCCAGTTCTGAGATTTCTGTATTCCTGATTGCACTATGACCATTAAAGCTATATTTGTGGGTTGTGGAGCCTAACTTCAGGGGAGAGTCATCTGAGACCTGCTTGGAGTTGTCAGGATTTATAACTTAAACACTGTCAGTCAGGCTTCAGGCTTTTTAAGTAAGGGCAGCTAGCTGATAAGTAAAAGCAGCAACTGGTAAGCATCTGGATTTGAAAACCTTTAGAGAAGATTGAATGAGCCGTGTCCTTAAGGTAACACATCTGAACCTTTATTCCCCTTCTAAGTCCATTTTATTTTTTCTTAAATGGTCAGAGTTTCTTAACTCATGGCTACAGGAGTCTTTATGTGTTGAGACTGTAGAAAGGTTATTCTTCAAATCGTAGCTTTCTTCTAGATTTATTATCTCTGTGGATTGCTCTCGAGCTTTACTTTTGGCTTGAAACTGTGATGATCATTGTTTTTTCCCCAGTGGAAATTTTCTTTCCTATTTAATACCAGATATTTAAGATTTCCCACCCCTCCCCCAACTGTTATGTTAACAGCCTGTGCTTAGATTATTGTCATGGGACAAGTTAAGTGTTCCTAATTCTCAGCACCCCCTTGGCTGCTTCTTCAGGACACAGCTAGCGTGAAGTCCTCCAGCAGCCTGGAGCCCAACCTCTTCTGTGATGAAGAGATCCCCATCAAGTCTGAGGAAGTGGTCACGCACATGTGGACGGCACCCTCTTTCTGTGCAGAGCACGCGTATTCATCCGCTTCTAAGAGCTGCTCTCAAGGTATTAGCACACTGGGGAGCAGTGTGGGGAAGAGAAGTCTGACACCACACTGGCAGTCTTTCCTCAAGTATGAATCTTGACCATGAAATGCAGTAGAACTTGAAAAATGCAACTTTGGAAAATCCAGTCTCTGGTAGCATTTTTCTGTCATTAGGTCATAATGATAGAAAATTTCTATAGAATCGTTGACTCCCCTCTCTGATCCCGCTTTTATCAAACCCCTGATCAGTCGTTGCTGCTGCTGCTAAGTCTAAGTCACTTCAGTCGTGTCCGACTCTGTATGACCCCATAGACAGCAGCCCACCAGGCTCCCCCATCCCTGGGATTCTCCAGGCAAGAACACCGGAGTGGGTTGCCATTTCCTTCTCCAGGGCATGAAAGTGAAGTCACTCAGTCGTGTCTGACTCTTAGTGACCACGTGAACAGCAGCCCACCAGGCTCCTCCGTCCATGGGATTTTCCAGGCAAGAGTCCTGGAGTGGGGTGCCATTGCCTTCTCCGGATCAGTTGTTATTTATCCTCTATTTGTTTATAATTAGTTGTTGAGGAACTTGCTACTTTTGAAGAATACTCATTTTGCTTTTGAAAAGCTTTATTCTTCATCCGTTGGTAAATAATTTTTCTGTTGTGTTCACTATCTAGTCTTTGTCCCCAGTGAAAATCAGTCAGACTGCTTTAGGTCACACCTCTGGGAAATGGAGAATATATCTATCTTCATAGTAAAATTCAGGATTTTATGGAACAGCATATTATTATTGTTAATTAGGCAGATATGGGTTATATATATGTGGCACTTATGTCTAATCTTTTGGTATCTTCTGCAATGGAGAGAGCATTCCCTTTCCCCTCCAGTCACAAGATAAACAATATGGAACATGTGTTTTCACTCTAAACCAGTTTTTTAGAGTGTCATTAGAATTCTAGGCCTTTTTTGTTCTGTGTTGTTTTTTTTTTAATTTCACTTTCATGCTGATTGAATCGAAACGTCTAAATTAAGTGTTGGAGGAAGAGGGACCATTCCTCTAAATATTTACTTTGAAAGCATTCCTTTTTTCAGTAGTTTTCATATTTTGTTCTGTCTCCTGTTTTGGGGGAAAGGGTCTAGCACCCCACGGAAACAGCCTCGGAAGAGCCCTTTGGTGCCCCGGAGCTTGGAGCCTCCAGTGCTGGAGTTGTCGCCAGGAGCTAAAGCTCAGCTGGAGGAGCTGATGATGGTGGGAGACCTTCTGGAGGTGTCCCTGGATGAGACTCAGCACATATGGCGGATTTTGCAGGCCACACACCCACCCTCTGAAGATAGATTCCTGCACATCATGGAGGTACAGATTGGAAGCTTGTTGCACAATGGTTTAAAACCACTTAGTGTCCCAGCTCCTTGGAGGTTCCACAGGTCACCGCGAGGGGAGGACTGGTGGATAGTGCTCGAGTTGTCCTTCTCTCTCAACCAAGTCAAAGTATTTCTGCTTTATGGTTTTCTTTATTGAGGTTTTACATAGTTTATATATTTTTATACATTTTACCCATGTTTTTTTATCTGTGATACTATAGTCCTGAGCAGGAGGGGAAAGGACAGACACGGCAGGTGTTTAGCTCTTTCTCCCTACGAAGAAGGTAAGGGTCAAGGATGCAGAAACTCACCTGAAGTCACACTTGCAGTAAAAGCGGAGGGACCCAGGCTCTAACTCTGGCATTTGATTCCTATGTTCTGAATCATCTCTCTTTTCCTTGACTATTTCTGTGAAGTGGAAGGTACAGTGTCATATGCTGGCACACCGTAGTTTGTCTTTGGTTTGGAAGTCAGATCAAAGGTGCCTAATTTAGATAATGTTTTCCAGTTAGCAGAGCTTTTTCTTCACACCCACTGTCTTATTTGATTTTATATATAAGGAAACACAGAGTTTTGAAAAGTTAAATGTCTTATCCAAGGTATGATAGGTTTAAGACACTAGTGACCCAGTATTCTTTATGATTCTGCGGATTCCTATGCTCTGTCACTAAGTCATGTCCGACTGTTTGCGAACTCATAGATTGTAGCACACCAGGCTCCTCTGTCCTCCATTGTCTCCTGGAGTTTGCTCAGATTCATGTCCATTGAGTCAGTGATGCTGTCTAATCATCTCCTCCTCTACCTACAGAACCTTAGGAAGTGTTATTTCTTAAGTAATTATCAAGCTTATGATTTTTAGTATTTCTTTTTCTGCCTCACTCCTTGTTCAGAATTTTAATGCTGGTAAATAAAGACCAAACGAGTTACTGTGTAACTTAGTATACATTTAGTATGTTGAGCTTTCTATGTTTTTGTCTCAGTTATAGACAGATGCTGCAGACTGTATAATATATGCTGACAATTTTTTGGCCTTTCCCCCCCACCCCCAATAAGCTAAAAATAAGTCAGATATTTTATTCAGGGGTTGCCATTATTTTTTTACTGTTACCTTCTTTGAATATTATATTTGTCTTCTTAAAATAACAGAGTATTTATTGTATAATGTATACAATATAAAATTTATTAAATATACAATTCAGTTGTTTTAATCACATTTATAATATTGTACAACTGTTGCCACTGTCCATTTCCACTTTTAAATTATTCCTAAGAGAAACTCTTCTGCTGCTGCTGTTGCTTCAGTCATGTCCGACTCTGTGTGACCCCACAGACGGCAGCCCACCAGGCTCCCCCATCCCTGGGATTCTCCAGGGAAGAACACTGACACTGGAATGGGTTGCCATTCATTTCCTTCTCCAGTGCATAAAAGTGAAAAGCGAAAGTGAAGTTGCTCAGTCATGTCCGACTCTTCGCAACCCCATGGACTGCAGCCTACCAGGCTCCTCCATCCATGGGATTTTCCGGGCAAGAGTACTGGAGTGGGTTGCCATTGCCTTCTCCGAAGAGAAACTCAGTACCTGTTAAATAATAAATCCCATTTCCTTCCCCCCAGCCTTGGTAATTCATATTCTTCCTGTCATTATGAAATTGTATATTCATGATACCTCATATAAGAGTCTAAAACTGTTTTTGAATGTCTTGCTTTTAAATTGTTTCTCTTTTTATGTTTTTGAAGGATGACAGCATGGAAGAGAAACCATTAAAAATAAAAGGAAAGGACTCTTCAGAGAAGAAACGGAAACGGAAGCTAGAAAAAGTAGAGCAGCTTTTTGGTGAAGGAAAGCAAAAGTCCAAGGAGCTAAAGAAAATGGATAAACCTAAAAAGAAGAAATTAAAATTAAGTGCAGAAAAATCAAAGGAGCTGAACAAACTGGCCAAGAAGCTAGCAAAAGAAGAAGAGAGGAAGAAAAAGAAGGAGAAGGCTGCTGCAGCCAAAGTTGAACTTGTGAAAGAGAGCACCGAGAAGAAGAGAGAGAAGAAGGTGCTGGACATTCCCTCCAAGTACGACTGGTCTGGAGCGGAGGAATCGGACGATGAGAACGCTGTGTGTGCTGCACAGAACTGCCAGAGGCCCTGCAAGGACAAGGTGAGTCTCTGTGCGTCCCAGCGCGTGTGTCCGGGGACACGGAGCAGCAGCCAGGCATACGAGGCTGTGATGTAGTGATGGTCTGTTTTGATCCCAGGATTTGGCCTTGCACCATCACATGTTTAATATAGTTTCTAGAACCTTTTTCAGTTATGAGATTTTAATAGAAGAAATGTGTTTTCGAATTTGTGTACAGAGCAAAACATCCCAGATGAGCAGAGAGAAGCTGTGTGGTACCCAGGAGCAGGGCACCCCATGTGTGGCCACAGTAGAGCTCAGAGCCGTTGTGTGCCCTCCCTCTAGGGTGCCTCGAGGACTGAGCACCTTGTCAGTCAGCCACAGTGGCCTAAAAGGTCCCAGGCCAGAGTTCTAAGACCCAGGAAGCAAATTGCCTGGAGATTTGTGTGAAGACATAAAACTTGGGCTAAATCTGCCCTTTGGTCTGTGTCTTAGCTACACTCAGGCCTATGTATATGCTCCCAAATAGAACATGATTTTTAAAAATCTCTTGCAGAAAATAATGAAGACCTTTAAAGGTGTACTATCTTTTTTTTTTTTTTTAATGTCAGCCCTAAACTTTAAATATTAGTAAGTACATGATGATCTTTCTTAAGGCAATATTGATGTTAAAGACTTCTGAGAAAAATGGATGGACACTATGAAAAATTATAGTTCTTTAAGTGTCTGGAGGCATCTATTTTGGTGTTCCCATCAAGATTATTAGTAAGTTCGTGGCTTTAACTTTGTCTCCTTATGCCACTTGACTTTCAGAATTTTAATAACCCCTTAGTTTGAATATATAAACAGAATAAATACAGTTGTATCACTATTCCCTCCTCGGCTAAATACTGTTAGAGCTTGAAGAGGTCACCTTCTCCAGCCTCTTCATTTTACAAATGATGTAACCAGGACTGAGTGAGGATAAATGATGTAACCAAAGTCATAGAGCTAGTTAGTGGCAAAACCACAAGGGGAAGCCTGGCTACCAGACCAGGTGCTCCACTAATATCCTCACCCCTCTGGTAATTGAGATGCAAGTACAAAAACAGTCCAGAACTACATGAAGTGTTTAAATAAAGGTTTTCTCACTTTTGGAAAATGAGCATGTAGTAAAATATATACCCCGTAGTCCAGCTCTCTGAGAATAACAACTGGGAATATTTTAGTGTGCTTCCTTCCAGTTCTTTTTCTGTATGGTTTGTTTCATATCATGTCATACTGTCCACTTTTGCATCTTTCTTAACTTCATAAGCATTTTTCTATATTGTAAATATTTTTAAAGCATATTAGTAGATATATGATGTGTGTGTATATTATTTTTATCTTTCATTTGAATTGATTCTCATCTGAATTTGTTTATTAAGGAGGCTATGAAAGGTTACCTGTTTGGGTCCTGAAACATTAGTAGCTTAGTGTTGGCAGAACCTTCTCCCCTTTCTTTCTCCTTTAACTAATTTTCAGCAGTTGTAGGGTTGGCAGCAAGGTGTGTGTGTGTGTGTTTAGCTTAGGTGTGTGCACGTGTGTGTGTGTGTGTGTGTGTTTAGCTTACTTACCGTCATCCTTTCTACAGTGTTTATATCTATCATAACTTTCCTCTTTTTTTTCCCCCTCCTTTTCACTTAATACCCTCTCCCTTCCCTGCTTAGCATTTAAAAACGGTTCAGTTCATCTATTGTCTCTGTTCTCTTTCTGTTGCATATAACACTGTAGAGAGTTTTCGCTCTTTTGCTGCAAAATTGATATATTAACATGTCCTGCTTTACTTATTTAAAATAATGTGATCAATATATAAGCCCTAAGACTTGCTCTTAACATTGTAGGTATTTTTTGAAAATCTAAAAAGGTATTTCCCTGGTCGTCCAGTGGTTAGGACTCCACATTTCCACTGCAGGTGCCCCGGGTTCCATCCCTGGTTTGAGAAGTAAGATCCTGCAAGCTGGTGGCGTGGCCAAAATTTAAAAAAATCTGGAAAGTTATCATCCCCATTTTGATGGAGCAAAAGGAAATTTAGCCACATATTTAGAGAAAATGTCTGTTGTTTAAAATATACAAAGATTTGTACAGATTACTACAGAAATTTGTGAAGATTAGTAGAGAAGATTGCAGAACACACAGGTGAGCAAGTTTGCCTCACCCTGTCAGTAGCTACATAAAAGAAACTTATAAATGATGTATTTCTATAATGTGTTTAATTTCAAATGGGAATTATTTCAGATTATAAACATTTTGCCCATCACTGCTGTTCTGCAGTTTTTGTAGTAAGTCTGTTCTTTAAATACTGTGTAGCAAACACACACACACAACTTCTAGGGTTCATTCATATTTAGGTAACTACATTTTTTTCTAACAAGTAATTACTGTTACTTTTACCTAAAAATGTGCAGATTGAGAAAACTTTGAAGGATTACTTAAGTGTATCTAGCCTCTATTTCAAAGATGTTTTAGAAAGAAAAAAGAAAAATATTATCAGAATAAAGTAAAAGGTTTTAAAAGCCCAAAACACTCTTCCATCATTATCAAATTGACTTTAAGTTGAAATTATTTAAAAAAAAATAATGAACTATTATCAAAAGATTAGTTTTCAGGTTCAGATTGTTTTTCTCCCTGAACTCTGCCACTTTCATTCAATCTTACTGGTACCAAGAATTAACTTGAAGGAGCAAGTTCTTTCAAGGTAGTATATAAGTAATATTTTTCTGCATTAAAATAAATAATCTTACTATGAAAATAGACTTTTTCCCCCTTTAGTTTTTTTACCTTCTTTCTGGGGCTTTTTTCTTAACATTACTGTCTTCCGAAGATGGAGGGAGGAGCCTTGTAGGCTACAGTCCATGGTGTCACAAAGAGTCGGACATGACTGAGCGACAAACCAAACCAAACTAAACTAAAGATGTCCAATGCAGTCCATAAAGAGAGATTATAAACTTCTATCTCTCACTTCAACTGTTTGTTACCCACTCTGAATTTTAAAAGATTTTTGTGGAGAATCACACAGGCAATGATGAGAGCACCAAAAAACATACATGGGGATTCTAAGCATATGTTGTACTTGATTAAGTAAATTGTTTTAATTTTCATATCTGGCTTTTGCGAGAAAGTTTGGTGCAAAAGAGATTGAATCCCCAAAATACAAAGAGTTCAGTTGGGTAACTAAGCTAAGAGTATCACTAAATCACCAGCTTTCTTTTTTCCCAGTGTAATAATATGCACTAAGAATTGAAGAAAATACAACATGCCAAATATTTTTTCTTAAGCGTAAATATGAAACCATTTAACAAAACAAGAAATGCGAAACCAACATAATTTTCTGTTTAATATATTTCTCTTCTAAACACTCATTTAACTGATGATCTCTTTATTGGTTAATATTTGAACACCTCATAGCTGTGAAGTTTTTCAGGAACTCCTTTCTTTGATTTGACAGATACGCGTCCTAGAAATAATGAAAGGGGAAATGACCATTAGGACTTACTGTGCAGTTAACCAGATCCTCTGTTCTCGAGTGTTCAGGCTGCCACAGTCTGTCCAGAATCCTCTGGATTAGCATTCCAGACAAAAGTATAATTTTGATTGTTAGTCAAGGAACATGATCAAAAGATACTCATAGGGCCGTTTTTTCCCTGCTGATTGTTAGGCCAAATTGTTGTCTGACCTATGGGCTGGGACCAAGTCTTAGGAAAAGTTACTATGCTTTTTTGGGATGGTGGGGAAGCTGGGCTTAGGAATGGACCTCTAGCCAAACTATCAAAAGGGGAAATGCTGTCTTCCTTATTTGAAAGAGAGCAGATTTGAATTTGGGAAACCAGAAACCAGTGAGCCTGGTGCAGAATTTGATTTTAAAAGAAACTTTCCTTGGCAGCAAATCATGATAAATTGTAACTTTTTTACCTTGTGGGGACTGGACTGGTTAGAATAGTTTCCTGTCGACTCAGGTGTGTATAACCCAGGACGACACCTCCAGTCTGAGCAGCCCAGAGGACCACAGCTCGTCCTCCCAGTTCCCTTGGCCAGTGTCACACAGCCAGACACTCACTCTGTGTTCACCCACTGTCAGGTTATAAATCTTCACCTGCTTGTGCTACCTTTATTTTTTATCTGTTGCACCAGAGTCGTCATCTCCGTTTTCTGTACCTCCAGTGCAGTTTGCCACAGTAGGAACACTTTGACCAATTAAGACTTCAGACATGAACAGTTACAGAACAAAAACAAAATCCATTTGAGGAAACAAGTCGCTCTGAACTGCAGAAAGCAGTATCACACAATGAAAGTGATGGTCAAGTTTAGAATATATGAGAATGACCCAGGAGCTGGTCACAATATAGGCTTCCGGGATGAACACCAAGGTGATTCTGAGTCTGTGGGTTTGGGCTAGGTCTCAGCTACACACAGTATATGATTCTGGCATGAGCCATGCTGCAGGCAGTTATTTGCAGAATGTTTGGTGTGAAGAAGGATGAGTGGAGCCAGGAGACTACAATTTTAGAAATGCCTCTAGTGTCGCAGCCTGGGGACCAGGTGCCTTGCCAAACATTATTTCATTTGATCCTCTAAATTAGTGGTCCCCAGCCTTTTTGGCACGAGGCACCAATTTCATGGAAGGCAATTTTTCCACAACCTGGAGTCAGTGGATGGTTTCAGGGTGATTCAAGCACATTACATTTATTGTACACTTTATTTCTGTTGTTATTACAGCAGCTCCACCTCCAGTCATCAGACATTAGATCCTGGAGGTTGAGGACCCCTTGCTGTAAATAATTCTGTGAGTAAGACTTGGTTTCCGTTTTACAGAGGGAGACGTGGAGCCTTAGGGAGATTGAATGACTTGCCTCAGCTCATACATCAGAACTCTGGACTTCGGAGTGAATTCAGTAATCTTTATGCCACACAATATTGGCCCCTTGAGAGCTAGAACTCTTAAGAACAACTGAAGCAAAAAGATAATTTTGACAAATGATTTCTCCCACCCTTTATTAAAAACCCAGAAACTACTAACATGACTGTCACACTTTTGATGAGTTTTATAGTCTGTGGACACTGATTTTGAGAACTGCCCACTTTCCTTGAAACTCATTTTCTAGCCCACTCCTCCTTCCTTCTGTCCTTTCTCACAAGCTGTGCTGAAGTACTTCGTGGATCCCTTCATTCTCCTCACTTTGCTCTGGTTTCTAGAAAAGTTCATTGTTGTGCATGGCTTCTGACATTGTTGGTGAGATGGTCCACTTTTATCTTGCATAGAGAAGAGTAAGAAGCCCTTTTATTTTAAAGGTTCTAATGTGCTGTGCCATAGCCATAAAAACCACCCCAATTACCTGCCAAATAACAAAGCCAGGATCTCCTCACCATTAAGTGTCTACCCCAGGCTTAGCGCCATGAAACCACAGTCCTTTTCTGGCCTCCTATAGTCACCGTCCTCTCTGAAGGGTCACAGCTTGCCAGACCTCTGCCACTGACCTGTCAGTTTACTCAGACTTTAATTTTAAACCCCAGAGTGATCTATTGACCTGTGTCTTTGACTGTTTTAATTGGTTAATTTGTAAGATTTGACCTCTGATATTTGCTAACTTTTTATAGGGAGTTGTATTTGTAACGGAAGAAGAGAAGAATAAAAAATATTAGTTTTAAAAGTGGCCTATGTGACTGCTTTTCTAAAAAGGTATTTAATGCTCTTAGTACTTTGGCTTATCTCTTTGAAATAAAGCTAATACACAGGATTGCCTTCACATTGTTGTACTCTGCCTTTCCTGATTGATAATTGCATTGTCTTAGAGCCTAGACGTTGTTAATATTAGCTAAAACTACTTGGCTGCTCTATTAGAAGTTCCTTTTTTTTGTCAAATTTACTCAAACATGTTCTGCCTTGCAAGGAGCCCCAGGTATTTATGAGGTTGATGGAGTACCTAAGAGGCCTTATTTTGTGGACACATTACGGAAAAAAAAAAAAAATTCGGGGGGATTAACTTCCCAGCTTCTTTCTTTAAAAAATAACTCCATAAGAAGTCATTGTCTATCTCTGGGCATCCCCGTTATTTGCTATCATTTAAGCCAAGGCAGCTCTTTGGTTTGCTTATATCCCAGGCTTCCTGCATGTGTAACCTAAATATTCCCAATCTTGTCTCCAACAGGTGGACTGGGTGCAGTGTGATGGTGGCTGCGATGAGTGGTTTCACCAAGTTTGTGTGGGGGTCTCTCCAGAAATGGCGGAAAGTGAAGATTACATCTGTACAAACTGTGCAAAGAAGCAGGGGCCAGACAGCCCAGGGCCAGCGCCACCCCCTTCCTTCATAATGAGCTACAAACTACCAGTGGAGGATCTTAAAGAGACCAGTTAGCAGATGCTGGGTTGGTTTGGGACACGGGGGGAAATGGACCACACTGAGACCGTAGTCATCAAGTAGAGTGGTTTAGGTCCACTCGGAATGTTGCTTCCAAAGATGAACGGCCTGCTGGGAAAGTCCTCTCAGCCGACTTCTCTGCGCATGGATGTGGGACCCGCGTTCTCTGTCTGCACTTGTGTGCTAAGGGTGTCTGCCTTGGTCCAGCAGCCGGGGTTTCAGTACATGTCTCCTCGGAGGTCCTCTGTCACATTAAGGCCATACACTGGAGCTCTCGGGTGGCAGGTTGGCATCGTTGTGTTGGTGTGCTCGCAGGGCTTGTAAGGGTGTGTTTTAGGGCCAGTTGATATTAGTTAGAGGTTCGCGGCCAGCACTGTTGGGAGGTACTGACTGCTTGGATCTCCTTAGTTAGGGCAGCGGTAGGAGTCAGAGGACCAGCTTCCTTCCACTCTGACCTGCGTTTGATGCCTGGCAAGTCCAGCTCGGAGAGGACCAGGACATAGTCCTGTTAGAGGCCTGGGAGGGCAGCCTGGCCTGTAGACCTCCGCTCCGTGTACTTGTGTGTACCAACAGGAAAAAAAACCCCAAGTGAGGGGCAGATCACCCCATCTTCCTAAAGAGGAGAGTAGCATCCAGTTGAGAAATCTGACTAGACTGGATTCTGGGAAGAAGAATCTTGCCAAAGGCAAGCAGCCTTTTTTGGTTTTGAGAAGTCTTGTTGCCTTGGGTCTGCATTTAGAGAAGAGCAGGTATGTGGATCCAGGCTTCTGCAGCAGCAGAGACAGTGAGTCAGAATGTTTCACTGAGCTAGTGGTGCATGCTTTTCGGGGAAACCTTCATTGACAAGTGTACCAGGTGCCACCAGGCTTCAGGCATGGCCACCAGCAAAACCAGCAAAACAGCTTTTTGCCTTGCAGCCCTGCCCCACTGTCTGGTTCCAGGACTGGCAGTTGCTGACAGAAGCCAGCCGCGGGCGCTATCCCGTAGCCCCATGGCTTCCTCCGAGGAGTTGGGCATAGAGTACCTCTGGTGACGAAGTTGTTTTAGTAAATCCATTTTTAAAAAAAGAAAAAAGGACTTGTTTTTACTTTTTTCTAAATGTCTCTGACTACTGACTGTTCTATAAATAGATTATTTTTCCTTTTTTAATATACATATATGAATATATAAATATATATATATATATATATTTACCATTACCAGCAGCTTGTGACGGAGTCTCGGCATCAGAAATCCATTTGGGGGCTTGCTTTCTCTTCTTGCTTTTTGTAAAGGAGTCCCGCGCCTTCCTTGTAGCATATGGGGTTAGCACTTCATTCTCCAGCCTCGCCTGACCAGATCGTCCATCTTGTTTTGTCCAGATAGGTGACTCTGTTTCTGTGTGTTGGGCCTTGTCCCTGTGTGTGGGGACCCTGATCGTGCTGTATCTGCAATGGTGGTTCTGTTTGGTTCTGTTCCGTTATGTTTGTGGAAGTTTGAAACGACGGTGCTGTGTCGTCTTCCTTCCTGTTGTGTTCTGTCCTTGTGGAGGTGTTAGGAAAGCTCTTATTAGAAGGGGACTCTTTTTTTTTTCTTTTTTTAAGGACAAAAAAGACCCACCAAACAAGTTGAAAATGGTGTTTCGTCTTCACTATCCTGTGTCCCTTTATTTTGGGTTGAAAATATGTGGTTTGGCTTATAAATCCATCAGTTTTCCTTTTAAAGGGGGGGGGTAAGATGGGCCCAGAGAACAGCTAGTACTCTCGTCCTCCCTTTTTAAAGAAATGTCTTCTAGTAACTAGAAGCGAAATGTACTGTCGAGTCACAGTTTGAGTGGGTATGAGATTTAACTCAAAAGACCTTCCTAAAAAAAAAAAAACCTTTCCTGTAAAATCCAGTTTCTGGACATGCTTTCTCTGTAGTTCCTATTACCAGTCTTTTCATCCCTCTTCCCCTGATATGATAAAATCTTGAGTGTTAAGTTCATCAGTGTTGACGTGCATGGGTCTTAATGTTTCATCTCAAGTGTATGTACGATTTAAGATTTCAGTGGAAATTACAAGGTAACTATTTCCATAAGTTTTCATTTTGGTAATNCCTGGAAGCCCCCTGAGAGGGTGCCTTGCTTTAGTGAGAAATCCACCCCGCTCCCCAAAGCATGGGCCCAGCCTTCTCCATACTGGGCAGCTCCCTGCCGAGGCAGCAGGCCACCCAGACCCTGGCAGTATCCAGTCTGCAGGCAGAACCATGCCATCCTTTCTACCTGGCATTAAGCTTTATGGTCTGTTTTTCCTCCATCTCTCTGGCCCTCCAGGGCCTCATCCTGACTCTTCGGCCAGCTGATGTTACCTCTGCTGAATACTGCTGAGCACACGCCATTGATCAGTCACCCTACGAGCTGACACACAGCAGGGCAGCAGCCCTTTCTGCTCTTTAAGACACTGCAGCCCCTGGTCTCTCATCCAGTCCACACCCCACCCCCCCCTCTCCCCATGGCAGAGCCATCCTATAACACAGAGAAAGCTGATGCCAACGGGAGAGCTCTCAGCTTCCATCACTTGTCTATCCAGCAGCATCTGTCTCTTATACACATCTAGATGTGTATAAGAGACAGATATTATAGAAGAAAGCACAATTTTTTTTTTTTTTTTTCCTTTTGGTCTTCTCTGTAAAAGCCTTCAGATACTTTTGGGTTAAAAATTGATTGCAGTCTTCAGTGATGGCTGCCTGGAACATGCTTTATAAAACACCTTTTCCCTTCAGGTGTCAGCAGAGGGACATATGAGGATGGTGAGAAAGATGGCTCAGGGGCTCTGCTTCTTGGAGAGTGGGAGATGGGGAGAGAGGGCTGTTTAGGAAATGATTTATGTCCACAATACGGCATTTGCCTGCATGTTTGACCTGAGAAAGTCGCAAGGCAATCTCCCAACCATGAATAGCTTCCTGTTCATCTTCAGACATTTTGAAACCTAAATATGTCCTTTAATTGATACTTTGGGGTTTTCTGTATTAATTTGAAAGTCATAGGAATTTGCTCTGACTTTTGACCATTTAGACTGAGGCTGAGAACAGATGAATGAAATCAGTTTAAAGAAGAAAAATACATAAAATGTGTAATTTTGCAATTAGTGGATTAAGATTCATGTGTTTAAAGAAATGCTGATACTCTAGTATAAAACTTTTCACTTAGAGGAAGATACATATTTACAGCTTAAACCCATTCTGCAGGGATGTAGCATGTCAAGTTAAAATTTTATTTAAAATATTTCTTCACCCTTCTTGTATCCTCCAAGTCACAATTCTTCCCTGTTGATACTTTAACTTTGTTGTTGTAATAATTCTTTCAAAGGCATTTCTCACTATGTTCACTATAAAGCATTTTGGCGAAGATTATAGAAGGGAAGATGAAAATCAGTAGCCCAAGAGTAGACCCTCGGCCCCTTGCACATGGGACCACAGCTCTCCTGTGGTCCCTCTGGGTGGTGGTGGCCTCACTGCCTGTAGTGACCGCAGCAGAGCCACATGGAGGCCTTGCCGGGCGGCCAGTCCCCAGCTCTCTGTGACTCAGACCTGGGCTTCGTGGAGTGACAGCTGCTGCACGTCTTCCTTTGGATAATTGAAATATCAAACGTGTGAAACCTGTGGTTGCCTGTGATGTACTTTAATGATCAAAACACCAGTGAGGGCTGACCCGTGAGCCAAGAACGGTTTCACCTGTGCTTTTCTTCTTTACCTTTATCTTCAACATGTGTCTGAGAAATATGTTTGTTTCTCTTAATCTTTAAATCCTGATGCAATTCCGTGGCTGTAGGAGAAACTCCCTACTGGTCGATACCTCGATTCTGTAGTACATTTATGTGAAAACCAGCCAGTGCTTTTACGTTGAGGGGTGGGGTGAGAGGGAAAACTGCGAAAGCCTTGCTTTCAAAGGGTGGATGAGCCACTCTAAGGAGAAAGTGGAAAGCTGAAATGGAACTTGAAATTGTGGAAAAACGAAGGTGAAGTCCCACATATAGCCGGATTCAGTAAAGATTTATATATGAACTAGTTTTTCATATGTGTGTAAAAATTACTTTTGCAGTAATATAAATTTTTAAAAACAGGCATTTGGTTTGCTTTTTTCCTTTTGAAATCCCTCCTCCTTTTTTTTTTTTTTTCAAATTATCAAAGCTTATCTTTACTTTGGATATGGGTGTGCCGTGGCAGTTAGCATTTACCACAGGAGAAGGAAAGAATGGATATTAATGTATCTGGTGTTGGCGTCTTCTCTTGGCTTAGACCGTATCCAGTCACCACTATGCAACGACCGAATGACGTGCACTGGAAAAGGATGTGACAGGTGTTCACAGCCACACCCTGCTCAGTCTTACTCTTGCAATACTCCAAGATGTCCAAATAGGAATGTCTTTTATAAACCTCAAGACCTATTGACTATCCCCTTACATATTTATTTACCCGTTAGTGAGACACGTAAATATAATATGGACTCTATTTTACCAGGGTTTTTGGTGGTGCCTTATGAAAAGTACAACTTGATTTCTTGTTTTTTGAGCATGTTTTGCATTTATTTTCTGAAAAAAAAAA
>SJYW01024802.1:1612918-1623593 GCA_006410735.1 Raphicerus campestris | reverse complement strand
AGTCAACTCTTCTCATGAGGTGGCCAAAGTACTGGAGTTTCAGCTTTAGCATCATTCCTTCCACAGAAATCCCAGGGTTGATCTTCAGAATGGACTGGTTGGATCTCCTTGCAGTCCAAGGGACTCTCAAGAGTCTTCTCCAACACCACAGTTCAAAAGCATCAATTCTTCGGCACTCAGCCTTCTTCACAGTCCAGCTCTCACATCCATACATGACCACAGGAAAAACCATAGCCTTGACTAGACGGACCTTAGTCAGCAAAGTAATGTCTTTGCTTTTGAATATACTGTCTAGGTTGGTCATAACTTTTCTTCCAAGGAGTAAGCGTCTTTTCCCTCACACCCCCTGATTTATCCCTTCTGTTCAGCAGGAGTCGACTTTGCTCAGGGATCTTTCAGCCCCATCCCCTTCAGGGCATGTCCCTGCTGACCTTGAACACTTCCTTAAGGGTAAATAAGGGCTGCCTCTGTGTTATAGGCCCTTTACATGTACTCAAATCTCCTAGAACCTCCCACAACCTTGCAAGGTAAGGAATACTCTCCTCTTTTAAAAAAAAATGTATTTTTATTGAAGTATAGTTGATTTACAGTGTTTAAAGTGTACAGCAAAGTGATTCAGTTATACATATGTATGCATGTATATATATTCTTTTTCAGATTCTTTCTCATTATAGGATATTACAATGTACTGAATAGAGTTCCCTGTGCTGTAGGATCTTGTTATCTACATGTAGCCGTGGTATCTGCTAATCCCAATCTCAGTTTATCTCTCCCCTTCCCCTTTCCCTTTTGGTAACTTTAAGTTTATTTTCTGCGTCTGTGAGCTTGTTTCTGTTTTGTAAATAAGTCCATTTGTGGGATTCTTTTGGCCTTTGTAAAAAATATTTTTATTTATTTATTTATTCAGCTGCACCGAATATTAGTTGCGGCCTGTGGGATCTTTAGTTGTGGCCTATGGGATCTAGTTCCCTGACCAAAGGTCACACCCGTNTAGGTTCACAGACTCTTGGCCTCTGTCCCTCTTTCTGCTTGCGGCATTTCTCTGCCCCTTCTTTTTCCAACATACTAGCTCACATGCACGTGAGCACACACAGACACACACACACAGTCACTTTCTGTCCTGGGGGGGCGGTCCAGGACCACGTTGGATGGCATTCTGAGCTGGGAGGAACAGGAGAAGGAGTGGGACAAGTTCCTTTTCAGGCTGGGTCTCTTAGCGTCTTCCCTCGAACTCTGCTGGGGACACGGAAGCCAGGAGCTGGACAAAGGGCTGAGGTGAGCGGGATGTGGGATGGGGAGGACTGAGAGCTGCCATAGAGGGCTCAGTGGACCCATGGGAGGAGGNAGCGTCTTCCCTCGAACTCTGCTGGGGACACGGAAGCCAGGAGCTGGACAAAGGGATGAGGTGAGCGGGATGTGGGATGGGGAGGACTGAGAGCTGCCATAGAGGGCTCAGTGGACCCATGGGAGGAGGACTGGGTGGAAGTGTGTCTGGCTATGAGCAAGGCTGGAGGGGAAGTCTGGTGCTGGGGACTCTTAGGACACAGCAACCCCCCAGCTCCCTGCACCATCAGCAGCATCTGAGCCACTCAGGGACAAGCCTGCCTAGCAGGAGGAAAGTCCTTGGACTGGGGGGTGGCTCCAGGGAGTGGGTGAGAGAAAGGTGATCACCAGTTTGAAAAGGAAGGGGAGGCAGGCAGGTGGTGCCCGCAGATGGGGAGGAAGGCTGGCAGGTGAAGGGCCATGGCCTGATCAGGCTCCCCGCCAGGCAGGCTCCCTGGAGGAGGAGGAGTCTGTGGGCTTGGGCACCGGGGAACCACGAGCGCTGAGCCAGGCAGTCCACGGGGTGTGAAGGACTGGACGGGGGTGGGGGTAAGGTTGTGGTGTGGTGCACACAGGTATGTGAACGCAAGGGGATGTGACGGGAGCGGCCCCAGTGTGTGTGCAGAACAGGAGCTGGTATGTGGGTGTGGGCTGAAGCCGGGGCTGAGCGTCCAGAGCCTGGGCTGCTCCCCCATCGCCGGGCCTGTTGGGCAGCAGCGTTTCACCTGTGTCTGCTCCTCGGCTGGACACTGGGCAGGCCTCCACCCACCTGCCCAGCCCCTAAAAATGGTGACTGTAGGGCTTATCAGCCTCTTGAAGAGTTGCTTCCTGGGCAGGACTGAGCCGGCCGTGGGTGTGGGTGTCTTGCCTCTGGAGGCACTGAGGAATGGTGAGGGCCAGGTCACACCCTCACTCCCTGCCTCAGCTGAGCAGAGCCGGCGGCAGCCTGGGCAGGTGATGCGAGGAGCTGGCGTGGTGACAGAGCTGGGGTGAGCCCTTGGAAGGGGGAGTTCTCTGCAAGTCAACGAGACTGAGGGTAACACTGTTGTTTAAGTATTCCTTGCAAATGGGCCAGAGGTGGAAAGGCATAGTGTGGGTGAGGAGGGCAGGGTGCTATCTTTTTAGCTTAAAAAAAATTTTTTTTTAAACATTTACTTATTTGGCTGTGCTGAGTCTAATTTGTGACATGTGGACCACTGCACTGGGAGTGTGGAGTCTTGGCCACTGCACCACCAGGGAAGTCTCTTTCTGGCTTTTAAAAAGTAACCCTCCAAAGGAAGAGCTCGGACAGCTTTTATGTCTAACATCCGCCTGGAAAGTTTTTCCTTGAGTCTAACTTGAAGCCGGCTTGCTTCAGTTTCAGCCTGTTTCCCCTTGGCTTGCCATGGCTCTGGGCCAGCTTTTCCTTTCCTGTGTTCTTGCTTTCGTCCCGCTGTTCAATATTTCATCCTTAACCCATATATCATGCTCCTCTCAATATATAAATTTTTTTAAGTAAACAGAGCAAAACTTTTCACATCAGGGTCAGCTTGTACACGTTCTCTTCTCCCAAATCTGGCGCCCGTTCTGGGCTCTGAGGTTTCCCCTGCATCCTGTACTCTGCTCCAGTTTTCCCTTCATTTCCTCCTTTCCCAGGGTTGTGGGGGGGGTCTCCCCATCTCCAGCTGATGGGGCCAGCTTGGCCCTGAAATAACTGCCACTGGTCTGGGGACAGTGAGCCTTGTCTCCCAGCCGCCCAGTTGGTGACCCTGCGTTCGGACCCCGAGCTTGGCTACCCTATGGCGTGGCAAGCAAAGGCAATATCTCTCCTTGGCTCTTGTGGATCTCATCTGTATTCCCTCCTTTCCAATACCACAGTTGAGCAGACGTCATTCTCGCTTTCAGGGAGACTTAAAGCCCAGAGAGGAGGTGAAACTTGCCTAAGAGAACAGAGCAAGCTGGAGGCGCAGCTCCCCACTTACTATACCGGTAAGTTTCTTCACATCATTCAAAAATCGTTACTGGGGGTGTCAGGGCCTGTTCCTGAATTTCTCTGAACTTCATTTCATCATTCATAAAACAGAGTTAATAGTAATTCCTAGCACAAAGATTTTTATGAAGATGAAACTTAATAATGCATGTAAACACGTGTGTGTTTTGGGCGTAGTGATAAAGCTTCACTTCTGTTGTTATTCTAAGCCAGGTCTGGACCAGACCTTGGAGTTCCTGTCTGATGCTTCTCCATCTGTGTTTTCAAGTCCATTCATTGGTTTGATAAGGATTCAGGGGCCAGTCTTCAGGGTGCCCAGCCTCAATTCTGTACCAGCATCCACCATTGGTTCAGGTGTCCCCCGGGGCCAGACCACCCTGTTCTTCCCACCTGAGGCTTGGTTCTCAAAGCCCTGGGGGTTGGCCTCTGTTTTTCCTTCCATTCTCCCCCTATCCCAGAGGCTGAGGTCTTTGATTCCACCAGGCGCCTCTCTCCTCACCTTCCATCCAGGGCTGAGCTTGCCAGGGAAGCCTCCTCGCAGGTCCCAGAACTTGAATTTCTGCCCCTGACATGCTTCCCCACTCCTGGGACAATCTGCACCCTCCAAGTCACCTTCAAAAATTTCCATAACCTCAAATGGCCCTGCCACGCCCTCCTAGCTGACTTGGGCTTGGGCTGTTGCCTGGGTTAAAAAGGACCAACAAGTAAACAGACGCTTCTTTTAATAAAAAGAATCCCTTGTGTTTCTCTGGAGCCTTGGAGGAACAGAGCCCTTGGTAGCTCCTGGTCACTTTGCTTCCCCAGCGCCCCTCGGAGGTGGGGCAGGGAGGGGGCGCGTGGGTGAGTGCCCACCTCTGCAGCCTAGGCGCCTCTTCCTGGCAGCTCCTGGAAACAGAATCAGAGGTGGCCTTGGGCAGAGTGTGGGGAGGGGAGGCAAACAAGGATTCCAGATAGAGCAGGCATCAGTTTATCTCCTGGCAGCNCCGCCCAGTTGGTGACCCTGCGTTCGGACCCCGAGCTTGGCTACCCTATGGCGTGGCAAGCAAAGGCAATATCTCTCCTTGGCTCTTGTGGATCTCATCTGTATTCCCTCCTTTCCAATACCACAGTTGAGCAGACGTCATTCTCGCTTTCAGGGAGACTTAAAGCCCAGAGAGGAGGTGAAACTTGCCTAAGAGAACAGAGCAAGCTGGAGGCGCAGCTCCCCACTTACTATACCGGTAAGTTTCTTCACATCATTCAAAAATCGTTACTGGGGGTGTCAGGGCCTGTTCCTGAATTTCTCTGAACTTCATTTCATCATTCATAAAACAGAGTTAATAGTAATTCCTAGCACAAAGATTTTTATGAAGATGAAACTTAATAATGCATGTAAACACGTGTGTGTTTTGGGCGTAGTGATAAAGCTTCACTTCTGTTGTTATTCTAAGCCAGGTCTGGACCAGACCTTGGAGTTCCTGTCTGATGCTTCTCCATCTGTGTTTTCAAGTCCATTCATTGGTTTGATAAGGATTCAGGGGCCAGTCTTCAGGGTGCCCAGCCTCAATTCTGTACCAGCATCCACCATTGGTTCAGGTGTCCCCCGGGGCCAGACCACCCCGTTCTTCCCACCTGAGGCTTGGTTCTCAAAGCCCTGGGGGTTGGCCTCTGTTTTTCCTTCCATTCTCCCCCTATCCCAGAGGCTGAGGTCTTTGATTCCACCAGGCGCCTCTCTCCTCACCTTCCATCCAGGGCTGAGCTTGCCAGGGAAGCCTCCTCGCAGGTCCCAGAACTTGAATTTCTGCCCCTGACATGCTTCCCCACTCCTGGGACAATCTGCACCCTCCAAGTCACCTTCAAAAATTTCCATAACCTCAAATGGCCCTGCCACGCCCTCCTAGCTGACTTGGGCTTGGGCTGTTGCCTGGGTTAAAAAGGACCAACAAGTAAACAGACGCTTCTTTTAATAAAAAGAATCCCTTGTGTTTCTCTGGAGCCTTGGAGGAACAGAGCCCTTGGTAGCTCCTGGTCACTTTGCTTCCCCAGCGCCCCTCGGAGGTGGGGCAGGGAGGGGGCGCGTGGGTGAGTGCCCACCTCTGCAGCCTAGGCGCCTCTTCCTGGCAGCTCCTGGAAACAGAATCAGAGGTGGCCTTGGGCAGAGTGTGGGGAGGGGAGGCAAACAAGGATTCCAGATAGAGCAGGCATCAGTTTATCTCCTGGCAGCCGGTAAATGGGCCACGGGAGGGACAGGGGAGAGCAGACAGCAGCTGCCCTTCAGGACGGTAAGGAGTCAGGAGGAACAATGACCTGCCTGTGATGGGCACTCACTCTGGGTCTCCCTTGAGGAGACCACTCAGATTGGAGGTGACCACCCAAGTGAGGATCTCTCTGGTGACCCCCTCCGCCTCCAGGATCCTTGCCAGCTCTCAGGACAGAGGTTCAACCAAGAGAAGGGGAAGAACCAGGCCTCCTTTGAAGGCCACCCTGTCCCCATCTGGCCTCATGAGGTGGCCCCACCTTCCCCTGCCCTCCCAATCAGATGCCCAGAGCGAGCTGGCCACATGTTTACCCAGAGGCAGTTGATCGTCCTGGCACAGTGACGAGCACGCAGCTGGCCCAGGGAAGACCATGCTGTTACCTGGCCACACGAGCCCTTTGACCTCTCATCGCCCCCAGCAGCCTCTGACCCCTTATGGCTGGAATGGCGCCACTCACTGGACACTAGGGACCTAAGGCAGCTGGGCCAGCGGGGATGGCAGCTGGCTGCAAGGATCAAAAGAGACTTGGGATAACAGTCCCCGAGCCTGGGTTTTAATCCCCATCCAGTGTGGTCTCAGGCAAATTACTTCGCCTGCTGAGGCCTGGATTTTCCCATCTGCAAAATGGGCAAACTAAGAGCAAACTGCTCCCATTGTAAAGAAACGACTGTCTTTGTTGTTTACTTGTTAAGTCGTGTGCAACTCTTTTGTGACCCCCATGGACTGTACCCCACTGGCTCCTCCGTTCATAGGATTTCCCAGGCGAGAATACTGGAGTGGGTTGCCATTTCCTACTCCAGGAGATCTTCCTGACCCAGGGATTGAACCCACATCTCCTGCACTGGCAGGTGGATTCTTTACTGCTGAGCCACCAGGGAAGCCCCAAACCACTATACTCCAGTAAAAATTAATAAAATAAATAAATAAAATCCAGATGCAGTTCCCATTTAAAAAAATATGCTTGCATTCGTAAGGTCCTTCTGTACATTACAGGGAACTCTTTTTGATACTCTGTAATGAGCTATATGGGAAAAGAATCTAAAAAAGAGTAGTGTGTGTATATGTATAACTGAGTCACTTTGCATACAGCAGAAGCTAACACAACTTTATAAACCAACCCTATGCCAGTACAGTTTTTAAAAGCCATAAAAAATACATATGTACATTTTAAACAAGAGCAGACTGCTCCCTATTTATTATTGGAGCCATGAGAGCAAAGGGTAACTTGAGGTGCAAATGTCACTGAGAATTTGAGAAGAAAATCTGGTCCAACATTATTAGAAAACCTCCCGGCAACGCTGAAGGGTTAGAATGGAGAGAGCAGGGGTGACAGTATCCCTGGGATTGCCCTGCTCATGCCTCTCGTCCCTGCAGGCTGGCCTCTCCCGCCGTCCTGCCCACACCCATCTGCGGCCTCCCAGCCCATCCATGGCTGCAGACGACAGGAAAGTGGCAGCTCCCAAGGAGGGGCTTCCGGTGGTCCCCTGGGCCCCCGAGGAGGGCCCAAGGCCGGACCAGGAAGCCCAGGACCAGGTGAAGGATCGAGGCCAGTGGAACAACAAGATGGAGTTCGTTCTGTCCGTGGCCGGGGAGATCATCGGGCTGGGCAATGTCTGGAGGTTCCCGTACCTCTGCTACAAAAATGGGGGAGGTGAGTTCACTTGAGGTGGGTGCGGTGGGGGAGATCTGTGGAGCTCCAGTTCCACCACTGGCCTCCGCATCCCCCGCCGTGAAATGGACTTGATTCCTCAGAACAAGCTCTTCTCCAGGGGGAAGTCAGTCATTGAAGGACTCAATCCCTCACTCAGCCCCTACTGTGGGCCACCCTGTGCCAGGCTCTGTGCTGGATACAAAACGGAACACACTCTGGGTTACGTTGCAGCGAAGGGCAGCAGGCTATAGACAAACACGTCCGCCGCAGTCTGTCGCACGGTGAAGCGTGGACGGGCTGGAAGCAGAGCAGGGTGGAGGGACGCTGTGGGGAGATACTGGATCGGGAAGGGAGGGACGAGACATGGGAGGCGAGGGGACCAGGAGAGGGTCTGTCCAGGAGGTGGCCTTTGGGCTGAGAACTGAAGGAGATGAAGGAGCGAGTTCCAAGGGTGGAGTTCAGGTGAAGAACCCTCCAAACTCAGGGGATAGCAAGGGCCAAGGTCAAGTGAAGAGCAGCCAGCCTGTCTGAGCAGGGTCCAGGAGGGGAGTGATGAGGTGGAGGAGTGGGGGAGAGACCAGAGGCCATGGGCCTGGACCCTGAGGTTTGGATCTGAGTGAGGCAGGAGCCACTGAGGAATGTTGATCAAATAAGAGACAGGACCCCTGTCTAGGATTTTTTTAAATTAAAGAAGCAGTTATACATGTTTTAGCACCAGCGGTAAAGATGAGCAAGGGTGTAATGGGGAGGGGCTAGAGTCACCTTTTTAAGTGTGGTTTTAGTATATTCAGAGAACTGTACAACCAACCCCACAACTGATTCTAGAATCTTTCCATCACCCCCAAAAGAAGCCCTGTACCCATCAGAAGTCACTCCCCAGCCCTCTCCTAGCCCACCCTCAACAACCACAAATCTGCTTCCTGTGGCTGCGGTTTTACCAGCTTGGAATATTTCACATCAGTGGAATAATTCATTTACATGAGTTTGTTTGTGAGTGGGCGGATTCATTTTTGCCTTTTGAAAATACCTTTATTCTTTTGTGGAAATGATGTATGTGAATATGAGAAATATTCCAGAAAGGTGAAAAAGAAGGAACAGTCCTGTTTAAAAATAGCCATTGTTTAGAAAATCCTTCTAAACACCATTTATATTTAAGTTGACAAATATTTATTGAACATTTACTATGTATCCTGCTCTCTTTTTTAAGCATCCATGATTAATTTTTAAAAAATATTTATTTAATTGACTGAAACCAATCTTTAGCTGTGGCATGTGGGATCTAGGTCCCTGACCAGGGATCAAACCCAGGCCTCTGCACTGGGAGCACAGAATTTTAACTGCTGTACCACTGGGGAAGTCTGTATATTTTTAAATGGTTATCAAGTCATGAATAGTAGGTTCTTATTTTTGCAAAAAAAGAAATATATGTGGATATGTTTATAAGAAAATTGGAAGGATATACTGATACAAGGGCTTCCCTTGTGGCTCAGCTGGTAAAGAATCTGCCTGCCATGCGGGAGACCTGGGTTTGATCCCTGGCTTGGAAAGATCCCTTGGAGAAGGGAAAGGCTACCCAGTGCAGTGTTCTGGCCTGAAGAATTCCATGGACTGTATAGTCCATGGGGTCACAAAGAGTCGAACATGACTGAGAGACTTTCACTTTCACTTTTCACCGATACAATGCTTTTCTCTTTCCTTCCCATTATACTTTCCATTTTTTTTACACAGTAACATGCTTGAGAAGCATTGTAACACTGTGGTTACAAGCACAGGCTCAGGGTCAGACCACCTGAGTTTGTGCTTCGCTTTCCTCATCCGTAAAATGGGGATAACATCAGTACCTGGGAGGTTGCTTTGTGAGGGTTTTGATGTCGGTAAAGCATTTAGAAGCAGGCTTTACAGACAGAAACCCAAGTGCCAAGTGTCATTACTGTGCAATGAGCTCTGCAGCGACCATGCGTCACAGTGCAGTGTGTTCACCAGGCACACACTTCTGAGATGATGGAGGTGGGCTCCCTGGGCTGTTATTTCCAGGGCATCTTTAGGCCTGGCCTCCCACCACGGCCTGCGGGTCAGCGCCTCTGACGCTGAAACTACATCCTGAGAATAGGAGGATGCTGCCCCCCAGCAGAAGAGTGGCCTCGTCAGAGAGCCCACTTCAGACCAGAGCCTGAGAGAAGGGAAAACCCTCTGAATGAGAAGGAAAATAATTTTTCCAAGATTTTTTTTTTGTTAGTTTTCCTCTAAAAGTAACCTACTTGATAATTTAATAAGCATATCAAATTATACAGAACACATGTTTTTGGTTCCAAAAATAATAAACTGAATCAGATTTGTGAAGCACACTGAGAAAGTGAATAGTATGTCTATTAGGATCTCCACCTACCTTTTTATTCATTTCCCTTTGAAGGTCTTTCCTATCCTGGGTGGGGTGCAGACCAGAAGCTTTCCACCCGCCCTGCTCAGAACAGCAGGAAGGTGCCTTGGGCCTCTGGGGGCTGAGGGTGGATGGGAGGGACATTGAGGGGCAGCTTCAGGCTCAGCCCACCTCCCCTTTCTCTGCAGGAGCATTCTTCATCCCCTACTTCATCTTCTTCTTCTCCTGCGGCATCCCGGTGTTCTTCCTGGAGGTGGCGCTGGGCCAGTACACCAGCCAGGGCAGCGTCACAGCCTGGAGGAAGATCTGCCCTCTCCTCCAGGGTGAGTGTCCTCCCCCTGCCCCCCTGCAGGCCCCCAGGGGCCGCATTCCCACCACCACCACCACCACCACCACCCAGCTTCCCTCATCCACCCTGTGCTCAGGGTTGCAGGGGCAGCAGGAAGTATAATCCGGCTTTGTAGGACCGGATTATAAAGCTTATAAAACCTGGGGGAAGCGGTCTTCAGGGAAGAATGATTCAAAATCGTATGCAGGCATGAAACTAGGTACAGTCTTAGGAGGGGTGCTTGCAAGCGAGGAGCCCTGAAGCTGAGTCTTCACAGCTTCAAGGAACAATGTGCTCCCAAGCACACGGCTGCCCGCCATGTGCATCCAGTGGTGTAGGCACGGTGACCACGGTGAGGGGAGAAGGCCTAAGGCCGTGCTGCGCTGCAGCGTCACCTGCTCTTATTTAGAAAAATAAGGAGTAAAAGGTTCTCAGGCCTGTGAGTAAGCCTGGCAGTGTCTCCGTGGCCCCGTGTCCTTCTAGCGCCACTGGCAGCTCCTGTGGGTTCTGGGCGAACTCTGATCTCTCAGACATTCCTGATCCCCACCCCCGTCCCCCACCCTGTCCCCAAGGCATTGGGCTGGCATCTGTAGTCATCGAGGCCTATCTGAACGTCTACTACATCATCATCCTGGCCTGGGCCCTCTTCTACCTGTTCAGCTCCTTCACCTCCGAGCTGCCCTGGACCACCTGCACCCACTCCTGGAACACAGGTATCTGTCGGGTTGGGCAAGGGGCCAATAGTGACCAGGCACCCAGCCAAATCTGCCCCAGGCTGAGCTGTGGGGGC
>SJYW01024802.1:1596157-1612579 GCA_006410735.1 Raphicerus campestris | reverse complement strand
CAACAACCACAAATCTGCTTCCTGTGGCTGCGGTTTTACCAGCTTGGAATATTTCACATCAGTGGAATAATTCATTTACATGAGTTTGTTTGTGAGTGGGCGGATTCATTTTTGCCTTTTGAAAATACCTTTATTCTTTTGTGGAAATGATGTATGTGAATATGAGAAATATTCCAGAAAGGTGAAAAAGAAGGAACAGTCCTGTTTAAAAATAGCCATTGTTTAGAAAATCCTTCTAAACACCATTTATATTTAAGTTGACAAATATTTATTGAACATTTACTATGTATCCTGCTCTCTTTTTTAAGCATCCATGATTAATTTTTAAAAAATATTTATTTAATTGACTGAAACCAATCTTTAGCTGTGGCATGTGGGATCTAGGTCCCTGACCAGGGATCAAACCCAGGCCTCTGCACTGGGAGCACAGAATTTTAACTGCTGTACCACTGGGGAAGTCTGTATATTTTTAAATGGTTATCAAGTCATGAATAGTAGGTTCTTATTTTTGCAAAAAAAGAAATATATGTGGATATGTTTATAAGAAAATTGGAAGGATATACTGATACAAGGGCTTCCCTTGTGGCTCAGCTGGTAAAGAATCTGCCTGCCATGCGGGAGACCTGGGTTTGATCCCTGGCTTGGAAAGATCCCTTGGAGAAGGGAAAGGCTACCCAGTGCAGTGTTCTGGCCTGAAGAATTCCATGGACTGTATAGTCCATGGGGTCACAAAGAGTCGAACATGACTGAGAGACTTTCACTTTCACTTTTCACCGATACAATGCTTTTCTCTTTCCTTCCCATTATACTTTCCATTTTTTTTACACAGTAACATGCTTGAGAAGCATTGTAACACTGTGGTTACAAGCACAGGCTCAGGGTCAGACCACCTGAGTTTGTGCTTCGCTTTCCTCATCCGTAAAATGGGGATAACATCAGTACCTGGGAGGTTGCTTTGTGAGGGTTTTGATGTCGGTAAAGCATTTAGAAGCAGGCTTTACAGACAGAAACCCAAGTGCCAAGTGTCATTACTGTGCAATGAGCTCTGCAGCGACCATGCGTCACAGTGCAGTGTGTTCACCAGGCACACACTTCTGAGATGATGGAGGTGGGCTCCCTGGGCTGTTATTTCCAGGGCATCTTTAGGCCTGGCCTCCCACCACGGCCTGCGGGTCAGCGCCTCTGACGCTGAAACTACATCCTGAGAATAGGAGGATGCTGCCCCCCAGCAGAAGAGTGGCCTCGTCAGAGAGCCCACTTCAGACCAGAGCCTGAGAGAAGGGAAAACCCTCTGAATGAGAAGGAAAATAATTTTTCCAAGATTTTTTTTTTGTTAGTTTTCCTCTAAAAGTAACCTACTTGATAATTTAATAAGCATATCAAATTATACAGAACACATGTTTTTGGTTCCAAAAATAATAAACTGAATCAGATTTGTGAAGCACACTGAGAAAGTGAATAGTATGTCTATTAGGATCTCCACCTACCTTTTTATTCATTTCCCTTTGAAGGTCTTTCCTATCCTGGGTGGGGTGCAGACCAGAAGCTTTCCACCCGCCCTGCTCAGAACAGCAGGAAGGTGCCTTGGGCCTCTGGGGGCTGAGGGTGGATGGGAGGGACATTGAGGGGCAGCTTCAGGCTCAGCCCACCTCCCCTTTCTCTGCAGGAGCATTCTTCATCCCCTACTTCATCTTCTTCTTCTCCTGCGGCATCCCGGTGTTCTTCCTGGAGGTGGCGCTGGGCCAGTACACCAGCCAGGGCAGCGTCACAGCCTGGAGGAAGATNATAAGGATTCAGGGGCCAGTCTTCAGGGTGCCCAGCCTCAATTCTGTACCAGCATCCACCATTGGTTCAGGTGTCCCCCGGGGCCAGACCACCCCGTTCTTCCCACCTGAGGCTTGGTTCTCAAAGCCCTGGGGGTTGGCCTCTGTTTTTCCTTCCATTCTCCCCCTATCCCAGAGGCTGAGGTCTTTGATTCCACCAGGCGCCTCTCTCCTCACCTTCCATCCAGGGCTGAGCTTGCCAGGGAAGCCTCCTCGCAGGTCCCAGAACTTGAATTTCTGCCCCTGACATGCTTCCCCACTCCTGGGACAATCTGCACCCTCCAAGTCACCTTCAAAAATTTCCATAACCTCAAATGGCCCTGCCACGCCCTCCTAGCTGACTTGGGCTTGGGCTGTTGCCTGGGTTAAAAAGGACCAACAAGTAAACAGACGCTTCTTTTAATAAAAAGAATCCCTTGTGTTTCTCTGGAGCCTTGGAGGAACAGAGCCCTTGGTAGCTCCTGGTCACTTTGCTTCCCCAGCGCCCCTCGGAGGTGGGGCAGGGAGGGGGCGCGTGGGTGAGTGCCCACCTCTGCAGCCTAGGCGCCTCTTCCTGGCAGCTCCTGGAAACAGAATCAGAGGTGGCCTTGGGCAGAGTGTGGGGAGGGGAGGCAAACAAGGATTCCAGATAGAGCAGGCATCAGTTTATCTCCTGGCAGCCGGTAAATGGGCCACGGGAGGGACAGGGGAGAGCAGACAGCAGCTGCCCTTCAGGACGGTAAGGAGTCAGGAGGAACAATGACCTGCCTGTGATGGGCACTCACTCTGGGTCTCCCTTGAGGAGACCACTCAGATTGGAGGTGACCACCCAAGTGAGGATCTCTCTGGTGACCCCCTCCGCCTCCAGGATCCTTGCCAGCTCTCAGGACAGAGGTTCAACCAAGAGAAGGGGAAGAACCAGGCCTCCTTTGAAGGCCACCCTGTCCCCATCTGGCCTCATGAGGTGGCCCCACCTTCCCCTGCCCTCCCAATCAGATGCCCAGAGCGAGCTGGCCACATGTTTACCCAGAGGCAGTTGATCGTCCTGGCACAGTGACGAGCACGCAGCTGGCCCAGGGAAGACCATGCTGTTACCTGGCCACACGAGCCCTTTGACCTCTCATCGCCCCCAGCAGCCTCTGACCCCTTATGGCTGGAATGGCGCCACTCACTGGACACTAGGGACCTAAGGCAGCTGGGCCAGCGGGGATGGCAGCTGGCTGCAAGGATCAAAAGAGACTTGGGATAACAGTCCCCGAGCCTGGGTTTTAATCCCCATCCAGTGTGGTCTCAGGCAAATTACTTCGCCTGCTGAGGCCTGGATTTTCCCATCTGCAAAATGGGCAAACTAAGAGCAAACTGCTCCCATTGTAAAGAAACGACTGTCTTTGTTGTTTACTTGTTAAGTCGTGTGCAACTCTTTTGTGACCCCCATGGACTGTACCCCACTGGCTCCTCCGTTCATAGGATTTCCCAGGCGAGAATACTGGAGTGGGTTGCCATTTCCTACTCCAGGAGATCTTCCTGACCCAGGGATCGAACCCACATCTCCTGCACTGGCAGGTGGATTCTTTACTGCTGAGCCACCAGGGAAGCCCCAAACCACTATACTCCAGTAAAAATTAATAAAATAAATAAATAAAATCCAGATGCAGTTCCCATTTAAAAAAATATGCTTGCATTCGTAAGGTCCTTCTGTACATTACAGGGAACTCTTTTTGATACTCTGTAATGAGCTATATGGGAAAAGAATCTAAAAAAGAGTAGTGTGTGTATATGTATAACTGAGTCACTTTGCATACAGCAGAAGCTAACACAACTTTATAAACCAACCCTATGCCAGTACAGTTTTTAAAAGCCATAAAAAATACATATGTACATTTTAAACAAGAGCAGACTGCTCCCTATTTATTATTGGAGCCATGAGAGCAAAGGGTAACTTGAGGTGCAAATGTCACTGAGAATTTGAGAAGAAAATCTGGTCCAACATTATTAGAAAACCTCCCGGCAACGCTGAAGGGTTAGAATGGAGAGAGCAGGGGTGACAGTATCCCTGGGATTGTCCTGCTCATGCCTCTCGTCCCTGCAGGCTGGCCTCTCCCGCCGTCCTGCCCACACCCATCTGCGGCCTCCCAGCCCATCCATGGCTGCAGACGACAGGAAAGTGGCAGCTCCCAAGGAGGGGCTTCCGGTGGTCCCCTGGGCCCCCGAGGAGGGCCCGAGGCCGGACCAGGAAGCCCAGGACCAGGTGAAGGATCGAGGCCAGTGGAACAACAAGATGGAGTTCGTTCTGTCCGTGGCCGGGGAGATCATCGGGCTGGGCAATGTCTGGAGGTTCCCGTACCTCTGCTACAAAAATGGGGGAGGTGAGTTCACTTGAGGTGGGTGCGGTGGGGGAGATCTGTGGAGCTCCAGTTCCACCACTGGCCTCCGCATCCCCCGCCGTGAAATGGACTTGATTCCTCAGAACAAGCTCTTCTCCAGGGGGAAGTCAGTCATTGAAGGACTCAATCCCTCACTCAGCCCCTACTGTGGGCCACCCTGTGCCAGGCTCTGTGCTGGATACAAAACGGAACACACTCTGGGTTACGTTGCAGCGAAGGGCAGCAGGCTATAGACAAACACGTCCGCCGCAGTCTGTCGCACGGTGAAGCGTGGACGGGCTGGAAGCAGAGCAGGGTGGAGGGACGCTGTGGGGAGATACTGGATCGGGAAGGGAGGGACGAGACATGGGAGGCGAGGGGACCAGGAGAGGGTCTGTCCAGGAGGTGGCCTTTGGGCTGAGAACTGAAGGAGATGAAGGAGCGAGTTCCAAGGGTGGAGTTCAGGTGAAGAACCCTCCAAACTCAGGGGATAGCAAGGGCCAAGGTCAAGTGAAGAGCAGCCAGCCTGTCTGAGCAGGGTCCAGGAGGGGAGTGATGAGGTGGAGGAGTGGGGGAGAGACCAGAGGCCATGGGCCTGGACCCTGAGGTTTGGATCTGAGTGAGGCAGGAGCCACTGAGGAATGTTGATCAAATAAGAGACAGGACCCCTGTCTAGGATTTTTTTAAATTAAAGAAGCAGTTATACATGTTTTAGCACCAGCGGTAAAGATGAGCAAGGGTGTAATGGGGAGGGGCTAGAGTCACCTTTTTAAGTGTGGTTTTAGTATATTCAGAGAACTGTACAACCAACCCCACAACTGATTCTAGAATCTTTCCATCACCCCCAAAAGAAGCCCTGTACCCATCAGAAGTCACTCCCCAGCCCTCTCCTAGCCCACCCTCAACAACCACAAATCTGCTTCCTGTGGCTGCGGTTTTACCAGCTTGGAATATTTCACATCAGTGGAATAATTCATTTACATGAGTTTGTTTGTGAGTGGGCGGATTCATTTTTGCCTTTTGAAAATACCTTTATTCTTTTGTGGAAATGATGTATGTGAATATGAGAAATATTCCAGAAAGGTGAAAAAGAAGGAACAGTCCTGTTTAAAAATAGCCATTGTTTAGAAAATCCTTCTAAACACCATTTATATTTAAGTTGACAAATATTTATTGAACATTTACTATGTATCCTGCTCTCTTTTTTAAGCATCCATGATTAATTTTTAAAAAATATTTATTTAATTGACTGAAACCAATCTTTAGCTGTGGCATGTGGGATCTAGGTCCCTGACCAGGGATCAAACCCAGGCCTCTGCACTGGGAGCACAGAATTTTAACTGCTGTACCACTGGGGAAGTCTGTATATTTTTAAATGGTTATCAAGTCATGAATAGTAGGTTCTTATTTTTGCAAAAAAAGAAATATATGTGGATATGTTTATAAGAAAATTGGAAGGATATACTGATACAAGGGCTTCCCTTGTGGCTCAGCTGGTAAAGAATCTGCCTGCCATGCGGGAGACCTGGGTTTGATCCCTGGCTTGGAAAGATCCCTTGGAGAAGGGAAAGGCTACCCAGTGCAGTGTTCTGGCCTGAAGAATTCCATGGACTGTATAGTCCATGGGGTCACAAAGAGTCGAACATGACTGAGAGACTTTCACTTTCACTTTTCACCGATACAATGCTTTTCTCTTTCCTTCCCATTATACTTTCCATTTTTTTTACACAGTAACATGCTTGAGAAGCATTGTAACACTGTGGTTACAAGCACAGGCTCAGGGTCAGACCACCTGAGTTTGTGCTTCGCTTTCCTCATCCGTAAAATGGGGATAACATCAGTACCTGGGAGGTTGCTTTGTGAGGGTTTTGATGTCGGTAAAGCATTTAGAAGCAGGCTTTACAGACAGAAACCCAAGTGCCAAGTGTCATTACTGTGCAATGAGCTCTGCAGCGACCATGCGTCACAGTGCAGTGTGTTCACCAGGCACACACTTCTGAGATGATGGAGGTGGGCTCCCTGGGCTGTCATTTCCAGGGCATCTTTAGGCCTGGCCTCCCACCACGGCCTGCGGGTCAGCGCCTCTGACGCTGAAACTACATCCTGAGAATAGGAGGATGCTGCCCCCCAGCAGAAGAGTGGCCTCGTCAGAGAGCCCACTTCAGACCAGAGCCTGAGAGAAGGGAAAACCCTCTGAATATGAGGGTAAAAAACCCTCTGAATGAGAAGGAAAATAATTTTTCCAAGATTTTTTTTTTGTTAGTTTTCCTCTAAAAAGTAACCTACTTGATAATTTAATAAGCATATCAAATTATACAGAACACATGTTTTTGGTTCCAAAAATAATAAACTGAATCAGATTTGTGAAGCACACTGAGAAAGTGAATAGTATGTCTATTAGGATCTCCACCTACCTTTTTATTCATTTCCCTTTGAAGGTCTTTCCTATCCTGGGTGGGGTGCAGACCAGAAGCTTTCCACCCGCCCTGCTCAGAACAGCAGGAAGGTGCCTTGGGCCTCTGGGGGCTGAGGGTGGATGGGAGGGACATTGAGGGGCAGCTTCAGGCTCAGCCCACCTCCCCTTTCTCTGCAGGAGCATTCTTCATCCCCTACTTCATCTTCTTCTTCTCCTGCGGCATCCCGGTGTTCTTCCTGGAGGTGGCGCTGGGCCAGTACACCAGCCAGGGCAGCGTCACAGCCTGGAGGAAGATCTGCCCTCTCCTCCAGGGTGAGTGTCCTCCCCCTGCCCCCCTGCAGGCCCCCAGGGGCCGCATTCCCACCACCACCACCACCACCACCACCCAGCTTCCCTCATCCACCCTGTGCTCAGGGTTGCAGGGGCAGCAGGAAGTATAATCCGGCTTTGTAGGACCGGATTATAAAGCTTATAAAACCTGGGGGAAGCGGTCTTCAGGGAAGAATGATTCAAAATCGTATGCAGGCATGAAACTAGGTACAGTCTTAGGAGGGGTGCTTGCAAGCGAGGAGCCCTGAAGCTGAGTCTTCACAGCTTCAAGGAACAATGTGCTCCCAAGCACACGGCTGCCCGCCATGTGCATCCAGTGGTGTAGGCACGGTGACCACGGTGAGGGGAGAAGGCCTAAGGCCGTGCTGCGCTGCAGCGTCACCTGCTCTTATTTAGAAAAATAAGGAGTAAAAGGTTCTCAGGCCTGTGAGTAAGCCTGGCAGTGTCTCCGTGGCCCCGTGTCCTTCTAGCGCCACTGGCAGCTCCTGTGGGTTCTGGGCGAACTCTGATCTCTCAGACATTCCTGATCCCCACCCCCGTCCCCCACCCTGTCCCCAAGGCATTGGGCTGGCATCTGTAGTCATCGAGGCCTATCTGAACGTCTACTACATCATCATCCTGGCCTGGGCCCTCTTCTACCTGTTCAGCTCCTTCACCTCCGAGCTGCCCTGGACCACCTGCACCCACTCCTGGAACACAGGTATCTGTCGGGTTGGGCAAGGGGCCAATAGTGACCAGGCACCCAGCCAAATCTGCCCCAGGCTGAGCTGTGGGGGCAGCTGGGGGCCACTCTGCGGGCCAGCCCTGTGTGGGTCACTCAACCAACTGCCCTATGGGGCTGTGGGTGATAACTGGCTGCCAGGTGCTAACTGCCCCCACAGTCCACCCATTGAGCCAGTGTTTACTGTGGGCCTACTGTGCGCCAGACCCCGGAGACCAGAGGGGCAGAGGCAGACCAAGGGGTCCAGAGGAGCAGTCAGATTCGGCGGGACCAGTGCGTGTGACGGGGTTGGGAGAGGGGGCTTGTTCCCTGGGCTTCCGGAGGGGAACTCCTGACAGTGGAAAGCAGGGGCTCCTGAGGGCTGGGAATGATGGGGCACGCAGGCCAGAGGGTGGAGGACAGGATGTGAGGGCGTCTCTGCCCGCTTGGCCCACTGTGGATGCCCCCTCGTCCCCCACAGAGCACTGCATGGACTTCCTGAACCACTCCGCAGCCAGCACATCGGGCCCGTCCGAGAACGTCACATCCCCCGTCATGGAATTCTGGGAGTAGGTAGCAGGCCTGGATGTGCCTCTGGGGGGGCCAGGGGAGGGAATTTGGGTGTCCAGGGCCTGGGATGTGGGGTGCAGGTATACACCTTTCCAGCACTCACCTCCCATCACCAAGAGATGAGGGACCCTCGCATACCTACCGCCCATGCCCTCACACTCACCCCCTACCCCCGTGTCCTCCTAGACTCACATGGGTGTGAGTGACTCCATGTGAGTGTCCATGTGACTCCCATCCCACCCAAGTCTGCTCACCCTGCCCCACCCACACCCACTCATCCACCTCACCTCGCAGCTCAGGAGACCAGCTCCATGCACCTTTCCAGCTTTGGGTGCCCTGACGTCCTGGCGGTAGCTTGAACTTGGCCGAAGTGGGAGTATTTACAAATTGGCAAATTTCTACACTCATCCACACTCACACCTGCAGCCTCCACTTGAGCACTTACACCATCTCCCACATCCACACGTGTCCATCTTGGCGCTTATAGAGTCTACCCCACCCCCTGACACACACACTCACCTCGGCACACACGTAGCTGCCAACACTCTCCCAAGGGCACGTGCCCAGCCCTGACTCACCCTCACGCCCTCCAGCCCTGGGCTCACACATTCCTAGCACCCGTCACCTGCCAACCCCAATGCACACCAAGGTTGCTCCCTGGTTGCTCCCTCTGCTCCCCAGGCCTCTGCTCACCCACCTGCTCCTCAGCTGTGCCCACCACGAGCTCCTCAGGCACGTGCCGCCCTCACTGTCTCTGTCTCTCTCTGAGCAACAGAGAAAGCCGGATGAGTTAGACAGACATACCTGTGGCATTACGTGATTTGGTCTCCTGATGGCCAAGGGCTTACAGACCACAGCTGGGAATGTGCTGTCCATGGGGCAGGGGAGGGGCCAGGGGTGGGGTGGCCGGGACACTGAGTTCCGTGGGGTCATCTCTGAGGATCAGGACAGCTGCTGATGATGGAGGAGGCGGCCTGCTGTCCCCTCGGCCTCACCTGGCGGTGTACCCCCCGCCCCCCTTCTGCAGGAGACGTGTTCTCAGCATCAGCCCCGGCATCCAGCACCTGGGCAGTGTGCGCTGGGAGCTGGCCCTGTGTCTCCTTCTCGCCTGGACCATCTGCTACTTCTGCATCTGGAAGGGCGTCAAGATCACGGGCAAGGTGAGGGGCTCAGGCTCCAGGCACTCTCTTGTGGCTCCCAGAGTCTGCAGGGACCCCCCCCCCTCCACTACCACCACCATGGCATCCCCTTGGAGACCTGAAAGAGAAAGTAGTGAAGGGAAGGGCATGCTAAGAACAGGGGACGTCCTGGGAAAGGAGTTTAGCTCAACACTGGGAAAGTCTTTTTCAATATGACTGTCAAAGGCCTGTATACATAAGCAAGCAACCTGCAGGGTGAAATAAGCCTGCCCCAATTTGGCCCGCTGATATGTGTCTCACCCTGTGCTGGGGAGCCCCAGACCCCCCGGAACGTGTGAGGGAGGGGTGGCAAGCTTCCTACGCTCACCCCTCCGCAGAAGGCTCATGCTGTCTGGAGAGGGGTGACCTTGGCCTCCCCCCTGCAGGTTGTCTACTTCACAGCCACATTTCCCTACCTGATGCTGGTCATCCTGTTGGTTCGAGGCGTCACCCTGCCCGGAGCCTACGAGGGCATCATCTACTACCTGAAACCAGATTTGCTTCGGCTCAAGGACCCCCAGGTATGAACCTCTCTGGGGACCCTTATCCGACGCGTCTCCCGCCCCAAACCAGATCCGGACTTCTAAAAACCTCTGGTTGCTTTCCCTTTGGTGTAGAGGGAAAATATGCCCACCACAGAAAAGAGAGATAATATAGAAGAAAACTATAAAAAGAGGGACTAAACACCTCTTTTAATCCCACCACTCAGTTATAACCTCTGTTAGCAGTATTCTTGCCTGGAGAATCCCGGGGACGGGGGAGCCTGGTGGGCTGCCGTCTATGGGATCGCACAGAGTCGGACACGACTGAAGCGACTTAGCAGAAGCAGCAGCAGCATTTTAGTCCATTTTCTTGCAACATTTTTTTCTGGCTGGGTGTGTGCGTGTGTGTTCGCATCATTGTGAGGATTATACGTGGAGGTAAATATATTTTCAGTTAAACGACAGTGAAAGCATCTTCCGTGTTATTAAATCCATTTGTAAATGTCATCTCACCACTTGCATAATGTTTCCTCCATCCACCATCCCTCCACTCCCTCGTTCAGCCAGGATGGACCATGGCTTCAGAAATCCGTGGTCCACACTAGCTGCCCTGGAGCTAGACAGCACGCACACACGTGAGATCCGCCGCGCGCCCAGGAGAGGAGGAGGAGGACGCGCTGGTGGACGTGGGATGCTCTGAGGGGAGGTGGAGGGGCTGCTCTTTGTGGGGGGCTGTGTGGTCACGCACACCAGGCTCCCTGCAGGCTCCCCCTATCTTTTCGCTACTTCCTCGGGGTCTCTCTCCCTTAGGTGTGGATGGACGCGGGCACCCAGATCTTCTTCTCCTTCGCCATCTGCCAGGGGTGCCTGACGGCCCTGGGCAGCTACAACAAGTATCACAACAACTGCTACAGGTGAGCGGGGGCAGGGCCTGGGTGCCTGCCCCTCCAGGTGTGCCAGGTCAGGGGCGATCCCTACACCCCACCTGCCTTCACCCCACTCTCCAATCAATCCGCCAGGGCTGCCAGGTGGTGAGAGGAGCCGGGGGTAGCATGGGCAAGCGATTGCTCCCTGTGGAGGACGGGACAATTGAGATTGGCTGGGAAACCCAGCCCCGGGCTCACGTAGAGGGCAGTGGGCACAGGTGGGCAAGCAGATCTGCCCAGGAGTGAGTCACACAGAGCAGCCCAAGCCCGCCTGCTCTGGCCCCTTCCCAGGACTCCTGTAGGCCCACCTGGGTTATGTCAGAGAATTTAAGCCAGTTTTAGTATTAGTTAAACAAAATCACATCATGCATTTCAAAATTGAAACTTAGGTGAGTAAGGAACATCTGTAGCCTGGGTGCCCCTCTCCCTTCCATTAACGTGCGGGCTGGGCTGAGTCACGAGGGTGGTGTCCTAGGAGGCACGGTTGACGGCACGGTGGGAGAGGGAGGCTGTGTGTCCTTGGGTGAGGTTCAGACCCTGTTATTCGCTTGGGGCCTCACTCTTCCAGGATGACCGTGGGTCAGTCCAAGTCTGAGCCCATGGAGTCGGGGCTCAGGACCAGCCCCTCGGGTGTACTCTGCCCCTGCCGGGCAAGCGGTGTCCCTTGGGTTCCCTGGTCCTGGCCAGAGGTGCTGGGAGCCCCGCTGACCATCTGTTCCCCGCCCCGCCATGCCCGCAGGGACAGCATCGCTCTCTGCTTCCTCAACAGCGGCACCAGCTTCGTGGCCGGGTTTGCTATCTTCTCCATCCTGGGCTTCATGTCCCAAGAGCAGGGGGTGCCCATCTCTGAGGTGGCCGAGTCAGGTGGGTGGTGTTTTGGGGGGTGGAGGGCCCGAGACAGGCGACTCTGTGAGCTTTGTCTGAACCTTCGCCAGCCCACTGGGATTCACAGGCGTTTCTGCTGTCCCCTACGCTCTGGGTGACCTTTCAGTGGCTGCGTCCTGGAAAGATGTGGGGTGTGGGGTGGGCTTAAGCAGCAATTCTGGCTTCAAAGGGTGAGCAGGTGTGCAGAGCACAGCTTCCTTCCACACCCGCATCCAGTTCCTCACCCTGGAGGCAACCAGTGTCTTCCGGCTCATGGTTTCCCTCCAGAAATGGTTTAGTCTTTTAAGAGAAAAAGAACACATACATATACATCTATACGTACACATTCACACACACGCACACATTACTGTTTCTGCTTGTTACATCTTGTAACAACCAGTTGCTAAGGTGCGGCATACAGTCCTGCATCCTGCCCTGTCTTGTACCCTTTAAAGTGTGTCTCAGAGGTAAGTTAATTCCCGGCACACGGCTTTCCTCCTTTAAGTGCCTGATCCTCATGCCCCCCCAACCCCGACCCATGCAGCATTGCTGTTGCTTTTAAATAAAACCACAGATGGTCCCCTATCTGGGTAAGTGGCCAGCGTTTGCCTTGTACACCCTCTAGGCCCATGGACCACTTGCTTGCACCTGTAACAAGATGATTTTGATCATGGGGTTCATAAGCTCCCCCATCACACAAGGTGCTGGGCACCAGATAACTGACATCATGGATTCTTATTAAGAACGATTGCGTTTCTCTGTTACAAAGCGCTCCCCTATGCCAGGCGAGGTGCTGAGTGTTTGCGGTGACTTGTGATGGAGAGAGGTGGGGCGGGGGGCGGGCCCTGGCAGCATGGGAAGCTGGCTAGGAGCTGACCGTCGTCCTGGCCCATGGTCTTGCTCTTCCTTTTAGACAAGATTGGGCATGTTCAGAGTGTTATGGCCACAGACGAGGCCTTCCTTTCAAAGGCAGCTCCCTATGGATGACTGGGTGCTGGCATGAGACCCTGTTTTTGCCATCTGAGCCAGCCGAGGGCAACATGAAGTGTTTGAGAGGATGGAGGGGGCACGGTATCATGACATCCAATGCCAACTTGCTTGTTGTCGGGCGAGAGAAAAGGCAGTGCAGAGGTGCAGAGGTGGCCAGTGGTGCCCCAGACCCAATCTAGTATTGCCTTACAGTCGCACAAAGGCGCCACGTCCTCTACCTCCCCCACTCTCCCTTGTACACTGGGACAACCAGCTCCACAAACATCTGTGAGCTCTTTCTAAGTACGAAACCTCTGGTTTGGAGCAATAGATCTGGAGAGTGAGTGCTGAGGATTTGGCGATTAAACTTACAGAAGTGTGGGTGAAATAGACCCCTTCCTATTTTCCAAAACCCTTTAAAATGCACACAGCCTTTACGTTCTCCTGCCCCGAGAAAACACTGGGCGGTACCTTGAAGAGCAGGGATCAGGTTGGGGTCTGGGTGTCTTCTTCTGGGCCAGGACGGTGGTGGGGGTGGCTGGCTCAGGGCTCCCGCTGTCCTGTGCCACACACCGGGATGCCCGCCTGGGGGTGGCGCCGGCGTGTCCCTCTCTCCCTGCACAGGCCCCGGCCTGGCCTTCATCGCCTACCCCCGGGCTGTGGTGATGTTGCCCTTCTCGCCCCTCTGGGCCTGCTGCTTCTTCTTCATGGTCGTCCTCCTGGGACTGGACAGCCAGGTATCAAGAGAGACGGCCACTCAGAGCCTGAGAGACAGTGGAGTGCATGGGTTGGGGGTGGCGCGCAGTGGGCTTATTCCCCAACATTGAACGTGATGCCCTGAAGGCCCTTAAAACAGCTGGGGGCTGGGAGCGTGTCAGGAGACAATGCCCTTCCAGGGACCAAGGGGAGCTTTGGAGGGTGGGTCCAACCCCAACCATGCAGGGGCCGCTCTGGACTGTCAGGAGGCAGGCAGGGCTGCCCCCGGGGAGTGATGAGCCAGAGCTGGTTGACGGAGCTTCTCGTGGGGTCGCTTGCCCTCCAACTCCTCGCCCTCTCGTCCAGTTCGTGTGCGTGGAAAGCCTGGTGACGGCGTTGGTGGACATGTACCCCCGTGTGTTCCGCAAGAAGAACCGCAGGGAGGTCCTTATTCTGGGGGTGTCTGTCACCTCCTTCCTCGTCGGGCTGGTCATGCTCACAGAGGTGAGGGAGTGGGGGCTTGCAGGTGGGTCCTGGGGAGGAGGAGAAGCCAAGGGAGGTCACTGTCCTTCCGGCAGGGGAAGCAGCTGCTGTGATGCCAGATCTCTGCCATCTGGTCTTCAGAGCCTGGGGTCTGGTCCTTTCCCAGCCTGGGAAGCACTGAATATCTAGCTCTGGTCATGGCTGAGGGATGCTTTGGCTCCCCAGATGCTGAGAAGTATAGAAAGCCTGGATGGGAAAATCAAAAGTGTCCAGTGCAGTTGGACTGGGAAAAACTGCATCCAGCAAGACCCCATGAGTTCCCAGGCAGCTGACCCAAGTTCCAGGGACAGACTTCAAAGGCAGTAAAGGGAGCCCTGGGGTGGGTGACATTCCGGGTGACATCTCAGGGGAGAAGGCAGGAGATGGAACTCATAGCCTGATGGTACCCAGGATGGCCCCTATCTTGACCTTCTGCCAAAAGCATACACTATCGTGGACTTTGAGTCACCCCCTGCTTGTTCTCAGGGCTGAGCTAACAATGGCTGTTTCAGCTCTCTTTCCCAAAACAATAAGCCCCTATCCTCATCACATGTCTGCCTAGAGCTTTACAGCCTACCAACCAGGCTCTCTTTCCATCATCTCCTGTGATCCTCCCCCCTCCCCTCCATGGCCCGAGGGTGCCTGCTCCTCGGGTGAAGTTCGTCTCTCCCCTCCCCGGGCAGGGCGGCGTGTACGTGTTCCAGCTCTTTGACTACTACGCGGCCAGCGGCATGTGCCTGCTGTTCGTGGCCATCTTCGAGTCCTTCTGCGTGGCGTGGGCCTACGGTGAGTGACTCTCCCCTTGGTCCTGACCCTGGCACTCACCTCTGCCCAGGGCTCTCAGACAAAGGAGATACCACTGCTCACAGCCACCTTCCCTGGCCCAACCTAAAAAAAAAAAAAAATCTCAAGAATCAGAGGTGGCCCCCAAGAGGTGGTCTTGTGCACCCTCCTAATGATGGCTGCCCCCACCCCACCCTGGGGGACCATATCACGTCTTATCCAGAGCTTTTCAGCCTTTAACAACCTCGATCATCAGAAAGTCCCTGCCTTGGCCCAAGTGGAGTTCTGCCTGCTGCTGTTTACGTCTGTGAATTCCAGGCAAGAGTCAGCTCCCAGGGGCGATCAGAGAAGACATCCACCACGTCTTTTCCTGACCGGTCCTTGCCCTTCCTGGTCGCTGTGGTCCCTGTCCCGATGCTTCCAGATGCTAGATGGTCCTGTCTCCCCATCCCTCCTCTCCTTCATGGCAGGAGCCGGGCGCTTCTATGACAACATCGAGGACATGATCGGGTATAGGCCGTGGCCTCTCTTCAAATACTGTTGGCTCTTCCTCACACCGGCTGTGTGCACAGTAAGACAAGCTCTGGAGGAGAAACCAGATGAAGGGAGAGAGGTGGTGGTCAAGGAGGGTAATGGGTCTTTACCCTAGAAGGGACTTCTCCGTGGGAACTGAAAATCCTTTAGAGGTTTCATTCATCCTCCTGTTGGGTTCTGCAAAATGTGAGCTGGATAGCTTCTTCCTTCCCATTTCACAGAAGTATAAACTGAGGGCCAGGGCAGCCGGCTCAACCTATTCCACAATGTGAGTCTAACGTGGGGCAGATGCCTCGGGCTGCTGAGATGATACTCACTGATAAAGTCCAGTGATGACAATAGCAGTTCTAGAACATTTAACTTCCTGCTGGGCACAGAGGGCATCACACATTTAATCAGTCCTCACAAGAACCCCATGAAGTTAAGAATCACCGCTGCGTTCGCTTCTCAGGTGAAACTGAAGCCCTTGAGGTTAAGTAGTTCACTGGAGCTGGAAGGTGGCTGAGAGCTGGGGCTCAAGCCCAGGTAGCCTGGCTTGGAGTCTGGGCCTGAGTGCCCAAGCACCGCTGCTTTGGCTTTTCCTGGGTCAACAGCGCCTCTGAATGCCCACTGTGCTGATGACAGGCCAGGGGATGGAGGCGCCACCCCTGCGCTCCAGGTGCTCACAGCTGGGCACCAAGCCCCACCTGAGGGCCAACCATGTGTGCAGAGACAGAGTAGGCACCTTAGAAATACCTCCCCAGGGGTATGGATTTTGAGAAGTCTGTGGATGGAGGCTGGAGGTAGACTGGCCCAGCTGGGTCAGGGACCCATGCTCCCCCAGCCCTGTCTCTTCCACTCTCACCCTCAGGCCACCTTCCTGTTCTCCCTGATCAAGTACACCCCACTGACCTACAACAAGAAGTACAAATACCCGTGGTGGGGCGATGCCCTGGGCTGGCTCCTGGCCCTCTCCTCCATGGTCTGCATTCCTGCTTGGAGCTGCTACAAACTCAGCACCCTCAAGGGCTCATTCAGAGAGGTAGGGAGATGGAGGGGAGGAAGGAGTCAGAGGATGAGCTGGTGGCTCGTCCTTGCTGACAGGTGGCAGCCTGCCTAGGTAGAGAGGGTGGTGCACGGGAGGGCCAGGGGTCCTGGCGTGGGCATCAGGGAGGGACAGATGGAGTGCTCAGCTGTCTCAGAAAGAGACAGGAGGCCGCCAAGACGCCGCTGTGGTTACAGGGAGGGCGTCTGTGTAGGAGGAGGCACGCACACAGCAGCGAAGAGGGCCGTGGCCCCACCCCCACC
>SJYW01024802.1:1555368-1574969 GCA_006410735.1 Raphicerus campestris | reverse complement strand
TGAACAGAGAGAAAGCTGGACTCCAGCACACAGAGGGGTGAGAAGGGATGGGGGGAGAGTGGGGGGGAGCGGGGGAGGGGCTCCCGAACACACAGCACCCACATCCCCACTTCATGGCAGGTTCAGTGCCTGCTGGAGCCTCAGTTCCCCCTCCAGAGGCAGGGATGCCAGCCCCTGCTCTGACAGCCCGAAAGGAGGGGGACGAGGTGGACAAGATGCGGGCAACCACCCGGGTCTGCATCTTGGCTCTGATGCTGCCTGGCTGTGTGGCTTCAGGCGGATTACTTAACCTCTCTGTGCCTCTCTTACGGGGACAACAGTGTCTACTTCATAGGATCATTAAGAGGGTCGCAGGAGAAAAGACATCAAGGCACTCAGGCTTGTCAGGAGCTTAACACACATCAGCTCCTAGGACAGTGTAGAAGGCTCATATGGTGTAGCTGGCACCTCACCACCGCTGGAGCCGCCCTGTCTGCCCACCGCGTCCACCGGCCGAGCTCCCCCGAGAAGGGAGTACCCAGCCGCCGAGGCTCCAGTGGATGTCTGTCTGCTTTGCTCCTTTGCTGTTCAGTCGCTCTGTGGTGTCCGACTCTGCGACCCCATGAACTGCAGCACACCAGGCTTCCCTGTCCTTCACCATCTCCCGGAGTTTGCTCAGACTCATGTCCATTGAGTTGGTCTGCTTGCTACTCAGCTTTAATTCCTCTCTCTAGACTAAAAATTGATTCCTTCCTGTCTGTCCTCAGTGATGCTGGAGAAAGGCCAGTTACCCTCCTTGGGGATTCGACAGCTGTTATTACATCACTCCTCAGTTCCTCTTTCCCAGGAGACATCACTAAAGTTCCCTGTGTTAAAGCTACTCTCTTGGGTTCCATTTTCTGCCTCTCTAGGGGGCTTCCAAGGTGGTGCCAGTGGTAAAGAATCCACCTGCCAAAGAAGGAGACGTGGGTTCAGTCCCAGGGTTGGGATTTCCCCTGGACTTCCCTGGAATGGCAACCTACTCCAGTATTCTTGCCTGAAGAATCCCATGGACAGAGGAGCCTGGCAGTCTACAGTCCAGGGAGTCACAAAGAGTCAGACACGACTGAACATGCACGCACTCTAGCAACTAGTCATCTGTAATTTGGGGACACCGGCTTGCAAACCCCAAACCAGAACAATTTGTGCCGACTGCCTGAACCATACCATCAATCAATACTCAATAATTTTACTGAACCAAGAGTTGCTCTTCTCTCCCCAGAGGGGCCGCCTTGGCTTTGAAGAAATCAGCAAGGAGCCCAAGAAACCTGGGTGCCAGTCTTGTTTTGCCACAGACCGCGTGAATTGGGACCACTTCCTTAAGTTCTGTTGACTCAGTTTCCTTATTTGCAAAATGAAGATAATACTACTGAGCTACCGGAAAGATGTGGCAAGAATTATATCATTCAACAGGCGCAGCATTCAGCCCAGGGCCAGGCACGTAGTAAGGGCTCGATAAACAGGAACGCTGGCTGTTGTTTTCCTTTTTCTGTTTTCTTTCCTCCCGGCCTTCCTGAGCAACCCCTCCTCTTTGCTCAGCTTTCTTCCCTTACTCTCTGCCAGAAGACCAGGAGCAGATGTGAGCCCTCCCCCGCTTCCCTCAACCTCTGGACAGCAGGAGAGGATATTCACCCTTAGCATCCAGATCCTGGTGATACTGACCCTTCTGTTCTCAGAAGGGCAGATACACTCCTCCCAGACTGATGGGAAAGTGGCCATGCGCAGCCAGGCTGGTGCCTGCCTTGGGTGCTGGGCTCTCCAGCTGCATCTGGGACATTCTGACAAGGTGAGGGTATGTCCTTGAGAATGTTCTAGACCAACAGCTAAGATGGCATTGGGAAGAGTCTGTTATGCCCCTGAAGTCACACTGCCCACCTACAGCAGAAAGGGAATTTACACCCTCTCTGCACCAGACATTAATGAGTTAAGTTATATGCGCTGGTTGGGAGAGTTTTTTGTTTTAACCTGATTTCATTGCTGTCTTAGGAAATTAGAGACAGAAACTAGCCTCTCACTGTCAGACAGGAAATTACGTGAACCTCAGAATCAGACCCCAGTGCAACTGTCAGGTCGTCCGCCTCTAACATGCGCCTTAGACACATCCCTTAACTGCTCTGTCTCGTTTTCCTAAGGCCATGAGTCCTTGCAGCCTCCCTCTGGGCACACCTAAACAAGCTGCCAGGCACACAGTAGGCGCTCCAAGGGTGCTCGTGAAACATTACTGCCTGGCACATTGGCACCCTGCTCAAAGCTCCCACTGCCTTTCCTCCTGCCTAAGGGGTTTAGACCAATTTAGAACTACTTTTCAACTAAGTGGCCATGCAAGGCAGACCTGGAGTCTCTTTTTATTTTCTGTTGGAGTTTCTGAATCCATTCTTATTTAATTTTCCTTTAAAGGCTCTCTGAAGCTGCCGCAATGCTTCTTGACAGGAAAGTGTGCATGTGGGTAGAGACCGCAGGTTGTCACTGCTCTTGTCTTGAACACATAAGCCACTGGTAAACCACCGGATGGATGAAGTGGCTCTGAGATTGTCTACAACGCCTAAGCGACAGCACTGAGAGCAACCGAGAACAGGCACTGCTTGGAGGACAGAAAGATGGCTCCAAGGCGAGGGGCGGCCAGAAAGCCAGCCGGGACTCTTCAGGAAGACGACATTATGAAAAAATTAAGTGGGGGGACCCTTACAGGTTAAAAGGCGTGAAAGACAAGAAACAACCAGCTGTGATGTGGGGATCTGAACTGGGTCAGGGAGGAAGCTGTCCAGGGAGACTGGGTCAGAATCGGCCCGGGACACCTTGGTGTGCCTGTCTTTAGGGCCAGCTCGCTCCCTGGTCCGGCTCAAACCCAGCGGAGCTCTGTGGCCGAGGGGCCCTCAGGGAGCCCCACAGCCTGGCTACACGTGCACACACCCTTGCGTGCCTTGGTTTAACTGTGAAGCCTCCATCAGCTGTGACGGTGCAGTGGGGCAGGGGGCAGGGAGGGCTCGGGAAGGCAGAGGGGCCTTGCTCACCCACACTCACTCCACAGAGGGGTGTCTGTCTACGAGCGACCCTGCTCCCGGAGCCAGGCCACCCAGGGGCCTGGGTGACGTGTCCTTACACTCTATCCGGATCTGCTCCAGCTCTGTCACCTCAGCGATGGACTCCTTCAGGTCTTCCACAAACTTCTGCATCTCATCCAAGCCCAGGGCGCAGAAATGCAGCACCTGCTTCTTTTCGGAGCCCGAGAGCGGGGTCACCAGGGTGATGCCGTGAGAGTAATCTGGAAGCCAGACCCCAGCCGCCACGGGCCTTGAGCAGCCGCAGTGGAGGCCTGGAGCCTGGGGTGCCTGCCCCTCCCCCTCCCGCAGCCCCGGCCACATCCACAGGCGACAGACTTACACTCGTTCTCAAAGAGGTGGAACTGCATGCCCAGCAGGCCCACGGACCTGCAGAAGGTGTACGTGGAGGAGCTCTTCTTCTTGGGGCAGAGTTTGAGAATCTGTCCAAGAGAGGGAGATAGACGTGCACTGACGGGTGTGCGCTCGTGTGATAAACATGCCTCACACACGTGGATGGGCAGACACCCAGGGGCTCTGGTGAACACAAGTGAACACCCAGAAAAGGACAAGCAAACCCAGGCAGACTTATGCACTTAGGATACATTCACACACACATATACACGCGGCACAGACTTACACACTTAGGATACACTGACACACACGTATACACACATGCCCGCACACATACATATACACACGACATACTGCATGAAACCGTCCAGCGACCCTTCCCCCAGCACCTAACAGCCAGCCCGGACTCCCGGCCTGGCCTGTAACCCCCACCTCTGCTCCCTGCTCTGCTCAGGCCAAACCATCCCTTCTGTGGCTTGAACAGGGCAGGTGGGTCCCTCTGTGGGTGTCTGCACCATTTCCTTGCAGCTTTCAGCACGGTCGGCTACCCTCCTCACTTAGTGCTGTGCTAAGCTCTTTCAGTCGCATCTGACTCTTTGCCAACCCACGGACTGTAGCCCGCCAGGCTCCTCTGTCCATGGAAGTCTCCAGGCAAGAGTACTGGAGTGGGTTGCCATGCCCTTACCCAGGGGAGTCTTCCCATCCCAGGGATGGCACCCGGCTCTCTTAAGTCTCCTGTGTTGGCAAGCGGGTTCTTTACCACTAGCGCCACCTGGGAAGCCCCTTCTCACTTAGAGCTTGACTCAAATACGGCCTCCTTAGAGACCCCTTCCCCGACTACCATTTCTAACAAACAAAAACAAAATGAAAGAAGGAAAATCTCGGCCTCAGGATGCTGGGGTTGCGGGAGGAGGGCCCTCGGGATCCATAAGTCAATCAACGGGTCCGCCCATCAACGCATAACANAACAAACAAAAACAAAATGAAAGAAGGAAAATCTCGGCCTCAGGATGCTGGGGTTGCGGGAGGAGGGCCCTCGGGATCCATAAGTCAATCAACGGGTCCGCCCATCAACGCATAACAAGCCGAAAGGCAGTAAAGAAACGCTTACACAGGTGACGGAAGAAACGCACTTTTTTCTTAACGGGGCAGTGCAGTGTCTTAACCACGGGACCGCCAGGGAAGTCCCCAGTACGTATTTGGAGGATGTAGTGTAAGGACTGGACAGTGAGTGGGCAGGCCACCTTTGAGGTGGGGGACATCTACACTGAATGAGGGGAGAGGGGGTTCATGCAAGGTTTGGGAGCTTTTCAAGCAGACGATGAGCAGCAAAGTCAGGGTCTGAGACGGAAGGAACCCGACCTCGAGAGACAGCTGGTGGGTCAGGGGGTGGGTATGGAGGTGAGGCGTGGAGCAAGATGAGTCCCATGGGTGGGTGGGTTGACTCCGTTGCTCTTTGGAGGTGGACCTCAGGTGTGATCATCAGATGTGGGGCAAGGTTAGAGGCAGTGCTGGGATGAGTCATGGATGGAGAGGGTGGCAGGGGATAGAGAGGAGACAGATCAGATCCTATTCATCCCTGCTTTCTAGCACTTAGAACAATGCCTGGCACACAACTGACACTCAGTAGTCATTGTATGGATGCCTGTGTTCAAAGGGCTTCCCAGGCAGCACTAGTGGTGAAGAACCCACCTACCAACACAGGAGACGTAAGAGACTTGGGTTCGATCCCTCGATCAGGAAGATCCCCTGAAGGAAGGCATGGCAGCCCACTCCAGTCTTCTTGCCTGGAGAATCCCATGGACAGAGAAGCCTGCTGGGCTACACATGGAGTCACACGGAGTCAGACATAACTGAAGAGACTTGGCACACATGCTCTGTGTTCAAAGAGTGAAGGCTGAATGCCCCATAGATGTATAGACATGCACACGCATGTGCGGGCACGCGCACACACACACACACACACGCCAGCATTCCCCTGGACCCGGGGACAGTACTGGCCGCTCTCAGACCCCCTGCACCTCCCAGGCTGCGGGAAAGATGGATGTGCAGCCCTGTACCCTCCAGCCCCAGGTTTCTCATCATGACGGGGAGGCAGACGCTCTGGGACCTAGTCCATTCCCACCAGGACTGGGAACCCCAAGCAGATCTCTCTGTGCCTTGGCTTCATAACCTACAGAGTAGGAACAATCCTGTCTGCCCTGACCACCTCGCGCCCCAGGCTGTGGAAATTGGCCGCTGGGTGTGCAGCACCCTGTGCTGGGGTCGGGGTGGGGGTGGTCCCTGAGTCCCTCCCTGCTCAGCTCCTGGCTCACCACCAGCAGGTCGTTGAAGAGGAACACCTCCCTCTGGTGTGCGGCCTGCTTCTGCAGCTTGTTCACGTCCGTCACCTCGAAGAGTCGGCTGCAGCAGACCAGGCGGCGATGCGGCACAGAGAGAACCTGGGGGAGCACGCAGTGCTCAGCGGGGGTGGGGGGTGGCCCGTGGTCGCGGCCATCACCCTCCAGCACCAGCTTCCAGAGGAGCAGATGCAGGCCCGGGTTGACCCTGAACCTCCCCTCTCCTCCCCCGGCGCTCTCTCCTCTTCCTTGCGCTCCTTGGGGATCAGGTCTGGGCAAGGAGGGTTCACGATGCTGGGAGGAAGTAAGAGGATAAAAGGCAGAGAAAGGACATTGAATAGTCTCTGGGGCTTNCGGCGCTCTCTCCTCTTCCTCGCGCTCCTTGGGGATCAGGGCTGGGCAAGGAGGGTTCACGATGCTGGGAGGAAGTAAGAGGATAAAAGGCAGAGAAAGGACATTGAATAGTCTCTGGGGCTTCCTTGGTGACTCAGTGGTAAAGAATCCACCTGCCAACTCAGGGGACACAGGTTTGATCCCTGGTCTGGGAAGATCCCACAGGTTGTGGAGCTAAGCCCATACACTGAACCTACCAAAGCCTGCACACTCTAGAATCCAGGCTCCACGACAAGGAGCAGCCCCTGCTCCCCACAACTAGAGAAAAGCCCCCACAGCACCAAAGACCCAGCATGGCCAAAAATAAATAAATAAACATTTTAAAAAAGAAAAGAGCCTCTGGATTGTTCAAGTCCCATCACTATGCACCCCTTTCCCTCTGAGGCCTCCTCGAGGGCACCCCCACATTCTGGGCTGCGCTTNGCGCACTAAGGATTGGGGAAGATGAAAGATTCACCGGCAGTGCTTGGAAGGATCCAAGCTCACACAGCCCAGCCCACTCTCTTTGCAGGTGAGGAAGCTTAGGTCTGGAGCAGAAGTGACGTGCAAAAGCTCTAGAACCTGTTAGAAGCGGAGCAGGAGTCAGAGCTGGCCTCTCAGGTCCAGCCATTTCTCCTCTCTCCCCATTGCCCCATCATCTAAGCCTGAGCCCATCCAGCCGCCAGCCCAGTCCCCAGCCCTGTGCCCCTCCCGCATAGCAGCTGGTCTGAGTCTCCAGCCCACACACTCAGTCTCCTGGGGAGGATGGGCAATTAAGTTTTCCATGTTCTGCTCAGCACAACCTGGGCTGGAGAAAAACCATGTGTTCCCTGAAGTGTAGGCTGGGGGTGAGGGGGAACTGAGAGGGGGGCTAGAGGGATGGGAAGCAGGTTAGAATTCTGGGGCCAAGCCACATGAGAACTGGAAAGGTGGAAGAGAACAGACGAGGCAGTCAGGGCCTGGAAGTGAAGCTGCCACCGCTGCCCCAGAGTAAAGGAACAAAACCGGGTCACCCCCGGGTCGTGGGGCNCTGTTGACACCTGGGTCTGTATCTTCCCTGAAGCCATTCCTGTTCCTTCCCCTTTCTATACACACACACACACACACACACACACACATACACACATGGGATACCCAGCTGAGCCCTGGTTCCCTACATATAGTAGGCACTCAATATTTGGTGAATGAGTGGTCAATGGCCATCCTGTTCCCCTGAGTGCCCCTCTGGGTGGCTCTGGCATGGTGACAAAGCACACTTTAGGGCAGAAGATTTTGCATGATGCCAAGGTGTTACAAGCGCACTAAGGATTGGGGAAGATGAAAGATTCACCGGCAGTGCTTGGAAGGATCCAAGCTCACACAGCCCAGCCCACTCTCTTTGCAGGTGAGGAAGCTTAGGTCTGGAGCAGAAGTGACGTGCAAAAGCTCTAGAACCTGTTAGAAGCGGAGCAGGAGTCAGAGCTGGCCTCTCAGGTCCAGCCATTTCTCCTCTCTCCCCATTGCCCCATCATCTAAGCCTGAGCCCATCCAGCCGCCAGCCCAGTCCCCAGCCCTGTGCCCCTCCCGCATAGCAGCTGGTCTGAGTCTCCAGCCCACACACTCAGTCTCCTGGGGAGGATGGGCAATTAAGTTTTCCATGTTCTGCTCAGCACAACCTGGGCTGGAGAAAAACCATGTGTTCCCTGAAGTGTAGGCTGGGGGTGAGGGGGAACTGAGAGGGGGGCTAGAGGGATGGGAAGCAGGTTAGAATTCTGGGGCCAAGCCACATGAGAACTGGAAAGGTGGAAGAGAACAGACGAGGCAGTCAGGGCCTGGAAGTGAAGCTGCCACCGCTGCCCCAGAGTAAAGGAACAAAACCGGGTCACCCCCGGGTCGTGGGGCAGCTGGAAAGAATGAAGCCATCGGATGCAGCAGCCCCACTCGCTCATCGGTGGAAAGGGGACAAAGGCAAATGAAAAGGCCAGAGAGATGAACCAGAAGAAAAAATAGGAGAGGAAACAGACAGGAAACTGGCTCTTTTTCCTCTTGCGCAGTTCCTCAAAGCCTTCCCTGAGGGGGAAGGGAAGCATGTGCCTTTGTGGGTTTGGGCACCAGGAGGGACAACCAACGGTCCAAAGCCACCAAGTCAGAGACAGTAGAGGGCCATCAGGGATCTCAGTGTCCCTCAGGTGGGTCCCACCTCCCTCTCTTCTGACTGCACTCAGGTAACAACTACCCCATCATGGATTTAGGAAGGTGAACGGGATTCCTAAGGCCAGCTGACCTCCCCTCGTAGCCCAACCCCTCCACTCTCTGGTTGTGGAAACACAGGCCATGGCCGGAGGGCAGGGGCTGTCCCAAGACACAGCACCAAGGCTGCTCCACAAATGGAAGCCAAGTCGAGACTTCCCTGGGGGTTCAGTGGCTGACTCGGAGCCCCCAGTGCAGAGAGCCAAGGTTCGATCCCTAGTCAGGGAACTAGATTCCGTATGCTGCAACTAAGAGTTCACAGGAAATGAAGTGAAGTGAAAGTCGCTCAGTCGTGTCCAACTCTTTGAAACTCCATGGACTATACATACAGTCCATAGTATTCTCCAGGCCAGAATACTGGAGTGGATACCCTTTCCCTTCTCCAAGGGATCTTCCCCAAGCCAGGGACTGAACCCAGGTCTACTACATTGCAGGCAGATTCTTTACCAGCTGAGCCAACAGGGAAGCCCAAGAGTTCGCATGCCAAAACTAAAGATCTTGCATGCCATGACTAAGATCCAGCACAGCCAAATAAATAAAATATTTCTTTAAAAAAAAAAGAAGAAGAAGAAGAAGCCAGGTCTCTAGCTCCCACCCCAGGGATACTGACAGTGATCCTCTTGTTTCTAAACCTGGAGCAGGAGCCCTAGCCCTCTGTGGTGGGCCTTTGCTGCTCCAAGAACAAGTATAGGAGGAGGGGATTCTCCCAGGACCCCTGGGGAAACACTTCTGCTGAGTGTACCCAAGGACAAGGGGGTGGGAGAGAAGTGGGAAGGGCTCCCTACAGAGGGGTGACTTTGGAGAGAAAGTGAGTTCAGGTAGCCAGCAGAAGAGAGGAGGAGCATGGAGAGAGTCAGGAGGGGAGGTAGGGGTCCAGGGCAGACTTCATAGGGCCTCACCCCCTCGTTGGAGAGGTGAGGTGGCTCCAAGGTCCCGCTCTTGAGCCCCAGGAAATCTGCCCCTGTTGTGAGGCTCACCTACTTACCCACAGCATCACACCCATGAAGTTGAGCTTGAACCAAGGTAGCCCCCTCGCTCCCCATCTATTGGACTTTAAAACAGTTTTAAACACCTCATCTATTGGACTTTAAAACAGTTTTTTGATTGTGTGATCTTGGTGGTCAATCTATCTTTACGCAATCTTAGTTTCTGGTGGCTCAGTGGTAAAGAATCTGCCTGCCAAGTAGAAGACGGGGGTTCGATCCCTGGGTTGGGAAGATCCTCTGGAGAAGAAAATGGCAACCCACTCCAGTATTCTTGCCTGGAAAATCCCATGGATAGAGGAGGATGGCAGGCTACAGTCCGTGGGATCTCAAAAAAGTCAGACATGACTTAGCAACTACACAACATCAAACGTACTTTCTGGCTCTAAAAACCCTAACCCCTTCCTTTCCTGCCCCATCGTTCCTCCACGATATGAAGCAGACGCTCAGGGGCTGGGGGGCTGGACAGGCAGCAGGTGAGGCTGAGGGGTCAGTCCCCCAGGAGGAGATGACCCTGGCACTGACACAGCCCTCTTCGAGTTTCGCTCTCTTGCCTTATGGTCTCCCTGGACTATTTCTGCACTAGCCCCACCCCCAGCCTCACCCTCATCCCCAGTGCCTGTGGGAGGAGCACCCTGGCTCAGTAAGCTGCAGGATAACTGCAGAGGAAGCAGGTGATTGGCTAAGGATCATGGGGCTCCTGGCTCCTTTGACCAATCAGGAAGCCCCTAGCACTGGAGCCAGGACTCCTGGGAATCCACCCAGACTTCAGAGGTCCTGTCTTGCCCTGCGTCTGTCCTTCCCTAGCGGAGGTCCCAGGCCATCCAGGAGATCCTGGAGTGTAGGGTGGGCAAGGAGGGCGGGGCGGAGCCTGGAGGCAGGCACTCACTCGAGCACATCGCGGTTGAACTGCTTCTTGCTGTTGCCCAGGAACTCGCCGATCATCTGGCGGCTCAGGCCCTTACGCTGGAGCAGGAAATGGGCCACTCCAATGGGGGTGTCGGGGATGAAGCCTCGAGAGATCAAGAACTGGATGCCCTTGTCTGGGTTTCTGGGGTGGGGTGGGAAAAAGAAGTAGAGAGTGAGGCAAGACAGCCCGTGACTCCTTTCCTCCCTTTCTTCCAGCCCAGGGAACCCAGAAATGTCCGGAGGCCCCCAGGTGGAATTCCCAGGAAATGCCACTATTCCTTCTGCTGCAGAGGGCCTCCCTTTCTGAAGGCTCTCTCCGCGCATGCTTCTGAACTTCCCCACCCAGGACAGAGGATGGTGCGGGGCTGGGGAGGGCTGGTCAAAGTGGGCTCCAGAGCAGGTAGAGGGGCATCCTTTCTGTCTTCAAGCCTCAGTCCCACTGGATCTGATCTTCAGGCCCCCAAGCCCTCCTCCCACCTGTATCCTTTCTCTACTCGGGATCCATGCTGGAACCAGGAGGAGGGTGGACTGGGACACAGAGGTGGGATCTTTTACCACATCCCTCTTCCCTGTGCATTGTAGACACAAGAAAGGCCCTGCTCCCCAGGGATTACTTTCCCAGGCTGGAGTCTCTGTGCGTGGGTGTGGGTGTGGGTGTGGGTGCTGGGATTTAAGGTAAATGTGTTCCCAGCCTGGTATGCGAATCCCTGCTGCTCCCTGAGCTGGGTCTTACTGGTCTAGGAGAAGATAAGGACAGAAATAGAGGGTGAGCCTTTAGACCCGTTTATAGCAGGCTGACATTTTCAGGACAACCAAGCATGTGACTGTTTTTCTAGCAACTCACGTTTATTGAATTTCACAAAAGTATCAGCCCACGACACACTGAGTAAAAACCCAAGCTGATCCTTCAGTGCACATCATTTGGGAAGCACTGCCTTGTGGAGTCCAGGCATCTGTGTGGGCCTGGGGAAGCAGGGCTGAGGCTACACTCATCCTGGTGGCTGCCTGATATAGAAGAAAGAGCACTGGGCTGGGAGGCAGGCAGCTATGACTTCACCCAGCTATGCCACTTACTAGCTGCTTCACAGTGCTCAGCTCACCTCACTGTGTGAGCCCAATTCCTGTTCTATAAAATGGCATAATAATGCTCTGTCTAAAAATTTGAAGTTTGCAAACATTTTATCTCAGGTAAGCTACTGAATATAAACTTGAGGCCAGAGGATGTGTGTTGCCCATCTATGTGGTTTCTGGACTGAGCACTCCAAAAATTGTTGCGGAATGAGTAAACGAACACACAGGTGAATGGTTTCTGCTTAGTCCTCACTGATAAGTGGGAGAGATGCTGTGTTTTCCGGTTCAGGTCAATGAAAGAAGGGGTGAGTGGAGGGTGGAGATGAGTAGGTATACTTGAAATCGCCCTAGAACGAGTATGTGTGTTTCCTCTGCTTGCCACCAGCTGTATACGTCTTGGTAGCGAGGAAAGTCTGGCTGGAGGCTCTGAGCTACAGCAGCCATTCATATCTCTGTGTCCACACCCCTGCTCTCTTCTGCTCCACTTCCACTTGCATCACACTCCCCGCCTGTCCCCCCCCCACCCCTCTCCTGTTCCTTGCGCTAGGTCTCTGCTCCCCTGAACTTTCCTCTTTTCATCCCTGTCTCTCTTCTCCCATCATCAACCCTATAGGGCTCATGTTCCCCGTTTCCCCAGCTTCATGTCCCACCTGAGGGCTTCCTGCTCCATCCTTACATATTTACCTAATGCTGCATTTTCTTGTAAATATCTCACTTTTCAAAGCCTTGCTTCTTCCAGCAGTACTAGTGGTTAAAGCATAGGTTTGAGGTGTTTTAGCCCTAGTCCTTAAAGTAAATTCATACCAATTAAAAATAAAACGTGTGTCCCCCACAGTATCTCAAGGAGCAGGTGTGGCCCCCAGGCGCCAGGGGAGGCCGCTGGGTCCATGCAGTCCATTCCCAGGAACCTCGCTCATCGGTAAGTGCAGGTGCCCCCTTTCCCCCCATCCCCCACCCCGACTTACATGTTGAAGAGGTTGAGGCCGATGCGGTACAGCCGCTTGCGCAGGGTGTCGGTGGACAGCGTGGGTGACTTGCAGCTCGCCGGGTTCTCGCAGTGGTAGCGTGGCAAGCTCAGGATCATGGCCTGCAGGGCTTCCTTGGAGGCAGAGGCCGACGCTTCGGAGCCCGACTTGGCTGATTTGGTGGACGTGCTGCTGCTGCTCAGCTGCTCCGAGTTGTCCCCGGCCTCGAGTTCGGCCTCGTTCCCTTTTGCCGCCTCCTCGGTCTCCTCTTCTTCCTCCTCCTCCACCGCAGGCCCCGCGGCCACCGGCGAGCTGGCGTGCAAGGCTCCGCCGGCCTCCCCCTCTGCGCTCGGGTTCTCAGCGGGCGCGGCCCCCTGGCTGGCACTGGGGGCCTCGGGGCCCTCCGGGGCTTCCGGTGCTCTGGCCTCGCCCTCCTCGGCCTTAACCACCGCGGCATCTGTGGGGACCGGGGCCGTCTGCGGGCCCAGGCAGTTGGCCAGCGACAGAGCCGCGGAGGAGGACACAGAGATGTTCTGGCTGGCGATCTGCACCGTGACGTCCCGGAAAGCCATCATGAGAGTGCTGCCGTGGCCCTGGGGCGGACCGGGGGGCTCAGTGGGCTCGGCGCCGGCCCCCAGGGCAGCGCCCTCGGGCTCCCGCGCCTCGCCCTCCAGGCTCGGCGGTCCCGCGCCCGCGCGCAGGGCCCGGTGGATCTGGTAAGCGCCGCTCTCCTGCAGGGAGCACATGGTCTTGAGGCTCCAGGTGCTGAGGGCGTCATCGATGGACTTGGCCAGGGATTGCACCTGCTCGGTGAAGGAGTCCTCCAACTCGGTGAGCGTGCCCGCAAAGGTGGGCGGCAGGGAGGGCGAGCGCACCAGCGGCAGCCCCGCGAGGCCGCAGCCCTCCAGGAGCGCCCTCTCAGCCGCCAGGCTCTCCGCCGTGGGCGCGCGCGCCTTGCGCAGGGAGATGCGCCGTGGCAGGCGGCTCTCCAGTAGAGAGTTGCGGATCTTCTCAAAGTTCTTGCTGAGCTGGTACTGGCGGAAGGCGGTTTGGATGGTGCAAGCGGCGCGCCGGGACACCAGGTGGCCCCCGTACTTGTGTTCTAGCATTTCAATCTGCAGTGAGGACAGAGAGGCGTGGGAGCACGATTAGGGAAGGGATGTGACAACGCTTTCGGAGACCAGGGCAGGGGATGACCTGGCTGACCCTTGGCGGGGGTCTGGGAAGGCACAACTAGGCCGGCACTGAAGGGCCAAAGTCTGAAAACTCTGTGCGGTGGCCTCAGATGCTGCCAAGAGTCTTAAAGGTGTGGGGTGTAGGATTGGATTCTGGGGTTGGGGATACCCATGCAAGGGTGGGGCAATGGTAGTAGGTGATTATTTCCATATATTCACATATGGAAGTATTTATTTCTGAAATGTGTGGTATCTTGAATTTGTATTAAAATAGTTCATCAAAAAAGTAGAAGGGTTAGATGAAACAATATTAATTGAAGCTGGGTGATGGTTAAATGGGAGTTTATTATACTATTCTTTCTACTTTTGTGTATATTTTAAATAATAGAAAAATGAAGATTAAATAGAAAGGTTAAAAAACATTGCTGCTGCTCCTGTTCACCTGCTTTCTTTCTTGGTATTCATGTCACAAATTGGGGTCGTTTCCTGTTTCTGGGAGCCGCATAAGTGTTGGGATGGGGTTTGAGTATCTCTGTGTTCCCAGTACCGAGCCCAAGGGCTGGCACATGATAGAGCTCAGTAAATGTGAATTTAGTAAAAAGACAGATGGGTGATAGATGGATATTTCAACAGTGGGAGATCCTCCAGCTACCGTGTTCTNGCCCTGCTCCCCAGGGATTACTTTCCCAGGCTGGAGTCTCTGTGCGTGGGTGTGGGTGTGGGTGTGGGTGCTGGGATTTAAGGTAAATGTGTTCCCAGCCTGGTATGCGAATCCCTGCTGCTCCCTGAGCTGGGTCTTACTGGTCTAGGAGAAGATAAGGACAGAAATAGAGGGTGAGCCTTTAGACCCGTTTATAGCAGGCTGACATTTTCAGGACAACCAAGCATGTGACTGTTTTTCTAGCAACTCACGTTTATTGAATTTCACAAAAGTATCAGCCCACGACACACTGAGTAAAAACCCAAGCTGATCCTTCAGTGCACATCATTTGGGAAGCACTGCCTTGTGGAGTCCAGGCATCTGTGTGGGCCTGGGGAAGCAGGGCTGAGGCTACACTCATCCTGGTGGCTGCCTGATATAGAAGAAAGAGCACTGGGCTGGGAGGCAGGCAGCTATGACTTCACCCAGCTATGCCACTTACTAGCTGCTTCACAGTGCTCAGCTCACCTCACTGTGTGAGCCCAATTCCTGTTCTATAAAATGGCATAATAATGCTCTGTCTAAAAATTTGAAGTTTGCAAACATTTTATCTCAGGTAAGCTACTGAATATAAACTTGAGGTCAGAGGATGTGTGTTGCCCATCTATGTGGTTTCTGGACTGAGCACTCCAAAAATTGTTGCGGAATGAGTAAACGAACACACAGGTGAATGGTTTCTGCTTAGTCCTCACTGATAAGTGGGAGAGATGCTGTGTTTTCCGGTTCAGGTCAATGAAAGAAGGGGTGAGTGGAGGGTGGAGATGAGTAGGTATACTTGAAATCGCCCTAGAACGAGTATGTGTGTTTCCTCTGCTTGCCACCAGCTGTATACGTCTTGGTAGCGAGGAAAGTCTGGCTGGAGGCTCTGAGCTACAGCAGCCATTCATATCTCTGTGTCCACACCCCTGCTCTCTTCTGCTCCACTTCCACTTGCATCACACTCCCCGCCTGTCCCCCCCCACCCCTCTCCTGTTCCTTGCGCTAGGTCTCTGCTCCCCTGAACTTTCCTCTTTTCATCCCTGTCTCTCTTCTCCCATCATCAACCCTATAGGGCTCATGTTCCCCGTTTCCCCAGCTTCATGTCCCACCTGAGGGCTTCCTGCTCCATCCTTACATATTTACCTAATGCTGCATTTTCTTGTAAATATCTCACTTTTCAAAGCCTTGCTTCTTCCAGCAGTACTAGTGGTTAAAGCATAGGTTTGAGGTGTTTTAGCCCTAGTCCTTAAAGTAAATTCATACCAATTAAAAATAAAACGTGTGTCCCCCACAGTATCTCAAGGAGCAGGTGTGGCCCCCAGGCGCCAGGGGAGGCCGCTGGGTCCATGCAGTCCATTCCCAGGAACCTCGCTCATCGGTAAGTGCAGGTGCCCCCTTTCCCCCCATCCCCCACCCCGACTTACATGTTGAAGAGGTTGAGGCCGATGCGGTACAGCCGCTTGCGCAGGGTGTCGGTGGACAGCGTGGGTGACTTGCAGCTCGCCGGGTTCTCGCAGTGGTAGCGTGGCAAGCTCAGGATCATGGCCTGCAGGGCTTCCTTGGAGGCAGAGGCCGACGCTTCGGAGCCCGACTTGGCTGATTTGGTGGACGTGCTGCTGCTGCTCAGCTGCTCCGAGTTGTCCCCGGCCTCGAGTTCGGCCTCGGTCCCTTTTGCCGCCTCCTCGGTCTCCTCTTCTTCCTCCTCCTCCACCGCAGGCCCCGCGGCCACCGGCGAGCTGGCGTGCAAGGCTCCGCCGGCCTCCCCCTCTGCGCTCGGGTTCTCAGCGGGCGCGGCCCCCTGGCTGGCACTGGGGGCCTCGGGGCCCTCCGGGGCTTCCGGTGCTCTGGCCTCGCCCTCCTCGGCCTTAACCACCGCGGCATCTGTGGGGACCGGGGCCGTCTGCGGGCCCAGGCAGTTGGCCAGCGACAGAGCCGCGGAGGAGGACACAGAGATGTTCTGGCTGGCGATCTGCACCGTGACGTCCCGGAAAGCCATCATGAGAGTGCTGCCGTGGCCCTGGGGCGGACCGGGGGGCTCAGTGGGCTCGGCGCCGGCCCCCAGGGCAGCGCCCTCGGGCTCCCGCGCCTCGCCCTCCAGGCTCGGCGGTCCCGCGCCCGCGCGCAGGGCCCGGTGGATCTGGTAAGCGCCGCTCTCCTGCAGGGAGCACATGGTCTTGAGGCTCCAGGTGCTGAGGGCGTCATCGATGGACTTGGCCAGGGATTGCACCTGCTCGGTGAAGGAGTCCTCCAACTCGGTGAGCGTGCCCGCAAAGGTGGGCGGCAGGGAGGGCGAGCGCACCAGCGGCAGCCCCGCGAGGCCGCAGCCCTCCAGGAGCGCCCTCTCAGCCGCCAGGCTCTCCGCCGTGGGCGCGCGCGCCTTGCGCAGGGAGATGCGCCGTGGCAGGCGGCTCTCCAGTAGAGAGTTGCGGATCTTCTCAAAGTTCTTGCTGAGCTGGTACTGGCGGAAGGCGGTTTGGATGGTGCAAGCGGCGCGCCGGGACACCAGGTGGCCCCCGTACTTGTGTTCTAGCATTTCAATCTGCAGTGAGGACAGAGAGGCGTGGGAGCACGATTAGGGAAGGGATGTGACAACGCTTTCGGAGACCAGGGCAGGGGATGACCTGGCTGACCCTTGGCGGGGGTCTGGGAAGGCACAACGAGGCCGGCACTGAAGGGCCAAAGTCTGAAAACTCTGTGCGGTGGCCTCAGATGCTGCCAAGAGTCTTAAAGGTGTGGGGTGTAGGATTGGATTCTGGGGTTGGGGATACCCATGCAAGGGTGGGGCAATGGTAGTAGGTGATTATTTCCATATATTCACATATGGAAGTATTTATTTCTGAAATGTGTGGTATCTTGAATTTGTATTAAAATAGTTCATCAAAAAAGTAGAAGGGTTAGATGAAACAATATTAATTGAAGCTGGGTGATGGTTAAATGGGAGTTTATTATACTATTCTTTCTACTTTTGTGTATATTTTAAATAATAGAAAAATGAAGATTAAATAGAAAGGTTAAAAAACATTGCTGCTGCTCCTGTTCACCTGCTTTCTTTCTTGGTATTCATGTCACAAATTGGGGTCGTTTCCTGTTTCTGGGAGCCGCATAAGTGTTGGGATGGGGTTTGAGTATCTCTGTGTTCCCAGTACCGAGCCCAAGGGCTGGCACATGATAGAGCTCAGTAAATGTGAATTTAGTAAAAAGACAGATGGGTGATAGATGGATATTTCAACAGTGGGAGATCCTCCAGCTACCGTGTTCTTCAATTCAACTCACCTCTGTTCCCAGCAATGGGAGCTGCTCTGATTGGGGCAGGGCTTGGTGGGGCTGATGGGGAGGGGGGTAGGGGGTGCTGCCTCATTTGGGTGGATCTGAACCCAGGAAAACTTCAGGCACTGGCCAGTCTGTCCTTCCGCCTCTCACCTCAGCTCTCTCCCCACTCTGTGGTCTTTTCTCTCCTTGGGTGGCAAAGCACTCACTTTTTCTCCCTTATCAAAAATCTCTCTGGGGAAAGGACTAGAAAAACATTCTCTTTGAGGTGTGAATGACCAAGAGGGGTTAGCAGTGGTTCTTCCTGGACATTTTTTTGCATTTAAACAACAGACAAAGACTGGATGAAGGGGATGGGCAAAATGGTAGCAAAATGGTTCCATCAGTCCCTAGGGACGCTTAGGAAGTGAAAAAGTATTCCTGGGCTCTGAAACTGTGTCCTGTTGCTAGTCACACGCCATACACTCCACTTACAGAGTGACACTCCTGAACTAAGAATCAGGACTGGTGGCTGGGATCGACAGCTCAAGGCAAAACCATTAGCCCTCCAACCTCCCCCAGGATCACAGAGAGGTAGGATACGGACAGAAAGGCCAAATTCCATCCCCTAGTACGTGGAACCCTTCGACCTGCTTCCTAATCTCACCATAACGTTCCTCTCTCAGGCTGATGATCTCACCATCTCTTGCCTTTGTAACCTTTCTTCATCCGCTAGTCCCTTCTACTTGCATTTCCAGCCTCCAGCCCAGCTTTGGGCCTTTTCCACCAGCCTACAGACCCCCCTAAGTCACCCAGACTGGATCATGACCCTGCTTGACTCTCTCGTTCTGGGGCACTAGCCCACTCTCTATTTTCTACTAAACCTACAGGCAGACTCCTCCACCTCCTGTGCCTCAGTATGTGAGCGAATGCCGAATCACGGGCCAGCCTCGTGTGCCCCGGCTCCTTGCAGCTGCCTCTTGCTCCCACCAGACTTCTGACTCTCCGAAGGATCACCTCAAAGTGAACTTTAATCACTAAATCCCATCCTCAACTCCCTCACTCCCCAATTTTTCTGCAGCTTTGATACTGTGTCCCTTGAAACTCTGTCCTCAGCCTTCCTGACCCAGTCTATCTTGGTTTTCCTGTCTCCCTACAGCTCCCAAATCCTGTATTCTGACCACAGGGTCCCTAACCATGCTAGTGATGAGTCATATGCGTGCCCTCTTCCTTTCTCCAGGCTCATCTTCGTGATATTCCTATGCTGGACATCTTCCTGACTTCCATGTGGGAAGTCTTTAGAGCAGCCCTGGTAGCTGATAATTAACAGCTAATGAAGAGGGAACTGTCTTGGGCAGACCCTTCATGGCAACTCTATATAGATGTCTCTGGGGCTAATATCCTCTCACCTCTTATTTGAGAACCTTGTCTTCTTCCATCGTAACTTCACTGAACTGTGATAGATGAACAAGCAAGCCCATGGGGAAACACCCAGCCCAGACCCACCTCTTCCCTGCTGGCTGACCTTGGACACATTTCTTAACATCTCTGAATCTGTTTTCTTGTCTGTTAAATGAATATAATCCTGCTGACTCTCTGATTTCATTCTGTGGTGAGAATTCTTATTTCACATGGTCCCTGACACACAGTAGGTCAAAGCTCAAAAAGTGGTAGCAATTTGATGGTGAAGTATTGATTCCGTGACTTTCAAATCTCCATGCCTAGACTCAACTGAAGACCTACGTTTCCAACAGTCCATTGCTCCCTTTCCCCGAAAGGAACCAGCTCTCAGTGATATCCTTAGTCACATCACAGCACCCCAGCTCCAAGGCTGTCCAGTCTGGGGACCTGGCATTTGTCCCTGGGTCCTCCTTTGCCTTATCCTGTGCATCTGTCAAGCGCAAAGTCCTATAGCGCAGCCCCTCCATACCTTCTGCCATCACTCTGAACTTTCCACCAGACTGTCACCACGTGGGGCGCCCTGGACTCCCCCCTTGGACACTCTGGCAACCCCTGGTCACTTCCCTGCTTCCTCCTCCAGCACCATCCACCCTGCATTACATCCCCCTGAGCAGTGTACTCAGAGAGCAGGGTAAACACAGGTCTTCCAGTCGCTGGAGATCCTTGCCCTAAATAAATATAAACACCCTGTCCTAGTGGATCTGGGGCTCAGCAGCCTGGCCCCACCCACCCCGGCCCCTCCTACTGCAGGAGGTCCACTGC
>SJYW01024802.1:1506356-1517155 GCA_006410735.1 Raphicerus campestris | reverse complement strand
CACACATATATCTGTTTCACATTCCTGTACCACAGAAACTAAAATAACATTGTAAAGCAACTCTGATGCTGGGAGGGATTGGGGGCAGGAGGAGAAGGGGACGACAAAGGATGAGATGGCTGGATGACATCACTGACTCGATGGACATGAATCTGAGTGAACTCCAGGAATTGGTGATGGATAGGGAGGCCTGGCGTGCTGTGATTCATGGGGTCACAAAGAGTCGACCACGAATGAGCGACTGAACTGAACTGAAAGCAACTCTACTCCGATAAAAAGTAAATTTTAAAAAGATTTCTTAAAATGCACACACACACACAATGAGTTAGTAAGGAAATCATTTAAATCAGAGAATTTCCATGGATCCTGACAGCCTAAACTCCAAGATGACAGAATAAGAACAATGGAAATTGGCAGCAGAAACAACCTTGAGAATTAAGAAGGTCCGTATAATATGCTATGTAGACTTGTCACATACATGGAATTCTTTCACTTATATGTTTCTCTGTAAATAGAGTGGGTTAAGTGTATACTTAGAGATGGTGTATCTTATTTATTTATTTTTCCCATATTTATAAGCTTCCTAAAATATGATTAATAGACTTGAATCAGAGTAAGTTCTCTTAAGATTTGAACATGTATTTAACACACAATTAAGAGCAATGTAACTACAAGTTTAATAATTTTTATTCTCAATCTAATTGCCAGAAAGTAAAAAAAGGTAATACCCAGAAAATAGGTAATTTTCATATACTGCTAAATAAATATTTCTTTTGGGCATTTTAGCATTACAAATAAAATATCAAATGACTTGATAGGATAAGGATGTTTTATTATGCACTGAAAAGAATACAAATATGAAAAATTATACTCAGAAAACATGAATGAAAAATAATTGAAAACCACACAAATTTTAACAATAGGATATTGGTAAATATATGATATGGCCATATCACTGAATATTATAACATCATCAACAATTTTAAAGAATATAAAAATTGCAGGTTGCAAAAGCAATTTCCATAATGAGGTTAAGAAGAAAAGTGAAGATACAGGTGTATCTCCATGAATGGATCACAAAAGCAACATTGCTGGGGGAAACAACTATCAAGATAAAGAAAAAGGAATTTGAAATCCTTGCCTCAAACTATTCACAACAGTCAATTACCGTCATGAAAAAATTTTGATTAAAGAGAGTAGATTAAAACTTCTAAAAGATATTTTTGGCACTGGACAAAATGAAATCACTATACTAGGCTAGCTTTCTCACAGAAGAATAGTAATATTTGAGCAAAATACAAAATTATAAAAATGCTTAAAACTGTGAAGACTCTGGAGAAAAATCAGGCATGAATGATTTGATCACCATGGTCACTGAAAGAAAAGCAACAGATGGAATGAGCTCTATTTTCACATCACTTTTTTCTCTAACAGCATTTTCTCTAAATCTTAGTGCAAATGGAAAGAAAATTAAAGTGAAAAACAGCAATAATTCTGGGCTCAGAAAATAAAGATCAAAGTTAGGGATTGTAAAGTGGCTAGTATTAAGGGACAAAATCCTGGAGAAGACTGAAATTCAGAGAAGTTCATAAATGTGATATACATGCAAATCACTCTAAGCTGTAAGTTCAGCATGTGCGGAGCAAGACTACAAAACAACAGGGAAAGTAAAATCTATCTAGGAAGCAAAAAAGAGCGAATAGTAAGTTCAGCATTTGGGGGACAAGAAAAATGTTGAAACTCTGACAAAGTGGCAGGGACTTTGTAAGTACATGACTTTTATTTGAGGCTTCAGAAAGGATGATTCCTAAAAGTTATGGCCAGACCCTAGAAAGGCTAAATTCAAATATTAAGCATTTTTAAGAAAAGATAAGTCATTTAATATCTCTCTTTCCAAGTTTTCTTATTAATCCACAATATTCAAAATTCAAGGAAAATTTATGAGAATATCTTAAAAGTGAGAAAAATAGACAATTAATAGACCATTTCTACAAGTGATTTGAATACTGATATCTTATAAGAATATTAAATAATCATCATATACTGGAATTGTAATTGGGAATTTTAGATGATCTTTCAATAACTGGTAAATAGAAATAAAATCATTAAGTATGTACCAGATTTAAATAAGATCGTTCAAATTTATTTAATTTACTTATGTTGGTGCTGGTATAGTCGCTAGGTCATGTCTGACTCTTAACAACCCCATGGACTGTATAGCCGGCCAGGCTCCTTTGTCTTTGGAATTTCCCAGGCAAGAATAATAGAGTGGGTTGCTGTTCCCTTCTCCAGGGAATCATCCTGACTCAGGGATCAAACTCAAGTCCCCTGCTTGAGTGGATACTTTTACTGCTGAGCTACCAGAGAAAACCAATTCACTTATATAGAATACTTGAGCTTATCTGTGTTTCTAGGGGCACTTGGACCATTTACCAAAATAGAAATCACACAGTGCCATAAAGCTATTAGCTACAAATTTCAAAGAATTCAATAACACAGTGTATATTCTCTTACCACACAATATAAATTAATAAAATTTGCAGGGTATGGCTAAAACTTTGGGCTTCCCTGGTGACTCAGATAGTTAAGAGCCTACCTGCAATGTGGAAAGCTGTGTTTGCTCCCTGGGTTGGGAATATATCCTGGAAGAGGGCATCTCATGAATCTTCTGCATTGGCAGGCAGGTTGTTTTACCAGCCTAGTCACCTAATTTTAATATTAGAACTGAAAAGTGGAAAGCAATGATAAAGGACAGTTAAGGACACTTGAATAAAATATTTTAATCTTCCCTTTTTCTGTAAGAACATGAACATATTACTTATTCATTAACCTAAATATGCAGTATAAAAATTGAAGAGATTAAACAAAAATATGTTACAATTTTCAAAACAGTAGAAGTATAAGCAATATATGTGATTAATCCTAAATAAAGCAAATGTGAAAAAGAAAATATATGCAATGGTCAGGATAAACAAAATCTCAAAATCATAGGGATAGTTCAAAAATCTTAGGAATAACCCCTAAAAAGACAACTGGACAAAGATCACTGAATAAAGGATGGAGATTGTAAAATTTAATTTAAAAATCAGCTATGTTCCAACTGATCATCTCAGACACAGAGAGTAAAATAATTTGAGTAAAAAAATTAGTAGATTATTTTAATATCTGACTCTAAGTTCCATGATAAATCATTGGAAGTTTAAAAGACACATATACTAAAAAAATTCTTTCAAACTCTCAATTTGAATTGATTTCTATTCAATGTGCCAATTCTAATTATCATTATGTTTGTTGTTGTTGTTATTCATTGTACTAGGACAAATTAGCACAAAACTGTTTGCTGTTTGTTATAAGTGAGATGAAAATCGCTCAGTTGTGTCCAACTTTTGAAATCCCATGATACAGTCCATGGAATTCTCCAGGCCCAAATACTGGAGTGGGTGGCTCTTCCTTTCACCAGGGGATCTTCCCAACTCAGGTATCAAACCCAGGTCTCCTGCATTGCAGGTGGATTGTTCACCAGCTGAACCACAAGGGAAGCCTTTGATATAAAATTTCTGATACATAAAGAATTTACTTGACATGTATGAAGGCATGATATATAGTTTATTTGTTTAGAACCATAATTTAATTAAGCATCATTATTCATATTAAGAAATATACCAAAAATAAATAAATAAATAAAAAGAAATATACCCTACCATTTCAAGAGGTAGCAAGGGAACTGAAGAACAAGATGCTATTACTTGAACAGTCTCCCTATTCACTAAATTGCTTCAGAAAGAAAAACAAAACAAAACAAAAACTCAGATTCATGAAAAACACAAACCCATGTTTTATATTTACATAACAATTTAACTTATTTTCATTTGTGGTTAGCTTCACAATACTTTAGAAATTGATTGTAGTAATTTATTTCAAAATATATGCTGAATGTATTTGGGTTAATTTAAATGTTGCAACATTTTAACTAACTTTCTCTTTTTGCTGTTTAAGTATATACACAGCAACATTTATAAGGAAATTTAGAAAATTTGAAGTTAAAATTCTGTGTGTGATACAAGCACATATAAGATTTTAATATCTTCACTTACTAATATAAAGTCTCAATAGTACTTGCTTTAAAATCATTAGCTTCTATTGTGCAACTATTTTTTTTTAATTATTCTGAAATGTAGGGAAATCTAGAATCCCCTAGGTTCCTAATATTATTCATTAATATCTCTTTTATAAAGAATAAATTAAGCTTACATCCAACCTGAATGCATATTATAACCAGAGATGTGAATATTTACATATTTATATGTAACTTTATATGAAATTCATGGAAATCATACATCCGATAAAAATGTCCTATTTACAACTTCTGACATTTTTATCACTAATTGCCTTCATTCATAATTTGCCCTTTCTTTCTATGCAATTGTTTTTCCTTGGATGAAATACATATTTCTTTGAGCAAAAATTAGTAATACACGATCAAAATCTAAAACTCTGATTTGCAAAAGCATTACCCACCAAAAAAGTCCTGGTGACTTTGTTTAGCATTATTGTGCCTTACTTTCCTCATCTATAAAATAAGAAAACTCATATTCACTATTTCTATTAAAATAAAATTCAGTCCAGTTCAGTTCAGTCACTCAGTCGTGTCCAACTTTTTGTGACCCCATGAATCATAGCATACCAGGCTTCCCTGTCCATCAACTCCTGGAGTTCACTCAAACTCACATCCATCAAGTCCGTAATGCCATCCAGCCATCTCATCCTCTGTCATCTGCTTCTCCTCCTGCCCCCAATCCTTCCCAGCATCAGAGTCTTTTCCAATGAGTCAACTCTTTGCATGAGGTGGTCAAAGTACTGGAGTTTCAGCTTCAGCATCATTCCTTCCAAAGAAATCCCAGGGCTGATCTTCAGAATGGACTGGTTGGATATCCTTGCAGTCCAAGGGACTCTCGAGAGTCTTCTCCACCACCACAATTCAAAAGCATCAATTCTTCGATGCTCAGCTTTCTTCACAGTCCAACTCTCACATCCATACGTGACCACTGGAAAAACCATAACCTTGACTAGATGAACTTTGTTGGCAAAGTAATGTCTCTGCTTTTCAATATGCTATGTAGGTTGGTCATAACTTTTCTTTCAAGGACTAAGCATCTTTTAAAATTATGTATTTGTATATACACATGTGATAGCTTACAGTGAATGGTGTAGGAATCAAGATCTCAAAAGAAAAAGATTTAGCTTCATAGCTTCAGGATCAGGGACCAGGCTTGACAACTCAAGGCTTTTGTGTGGCAGAAGTTTTATTACAGAGAAAAAGGACAAGAAAGCCTGTAACATAGATATGAGAAGGGGTCAGAAAGTGCCCTGTCACTAGTTTTAGCAAGGGAGATATATACTTTCTTAGTTGGTTATTCAGTTCAGTTCAGTAGCTGAGTCGTGTCCAACTCTTTGCGACCCTATGGACTGCAGCATGCCAGGCTTCCCTGCCCATCACCAACTCCCAGACCTTGCTCACTCATATCCATCAAGTTGGTGATGCCATCCGACCATCTCATCATTTGTCATTCCCTTCTCCTCCTGCCTTCAATCTGTCCCAGTATCAGATTCTTTTCCAATGAGTTAGTTCTTTGCATCAGGTGGCCAAAGTATTAGAGTTTCAGCTTCAGTGTCAGTCCTTCGAATGACTATCCAAGACAGACTTCCTTTAGGATTGTCTGGTTTGATTTCCTTGCAGTCAAAGGAATTCTCAAGAGTCTTCTCTAACACCACAGTTCAAAAACATATATTCTTCAGCACTTAGTTTTCTTTATAGTTCAACTCTCATATCCATACATGACTAATGGCAAAACCAAAGCTTTGGCTAGATGGAACTTTGTCAGCAAAGTAATGTCTCTGCTTTTGAATATGCTGACTAGGTTGGTCATAGTTTCTCTTCTAAGGAGTAAGCATCTTTTAATTTCATAGCTGCAGTGGTTTTGGATTGCTCAAAAATAATCTCTCATTGTTTCCATTGTTTCCTCACCTATTTGCCATGAAATGATGGAACTGGATGTCATGATCTTACTTTTTTGAATGTTGAGTTTTAAGCCAACTTTTTCGCTCTCCTCTTTCACTTTCATCAAGAGGCTCTTTAGTTCTTCTCTTTCTGCCATAAGGGTGGTGTTATCTGCATATCTGAGGTTATTAATATTTCTCCTGGAAGTCTTTATTCCAGCTTGTACTCCATCCAGCCTGGCATTTCTCATGATATACTCTGCATATAAGTTAAATAAGCTGAGTGACAGTATACAGCCTTGACATACTCCCTTCCCAATTTGTAATCAGTCAGTTGTTCCATGTCTGCTTCCAACTGTTGCTTCTTGACCTGCATACAGATTTTTCAGGAGGCAGGTAAGGTGGTCAGGTATTCCCATCTCTTAAAGAATTTTCCACAGTTTGTTGTGATCCACACAGTCAAAGGCTTTAGCATAGTCAATAAAGCAGAAGTTTTTCTGGAATTCTCTTGCTTTTTCTATGATCCAACAGGTGTTGGCAATTTGATCTCTGATTCCTCTCCCTTTTCTAAATCCTTTTCTAAATCAATCAGTTATTATGGGCAAATCAAGGAATGTTTCAAGGTTGTAAAGATCTTACCAGACCCACCCAGTTTACATTTTAAGATGACAGGATTAGAACTAACAATAGAAAGATCTTAACAGACCTACTCCCACAAAATATATTTTAGGATATCAGGCTTAGTGAGCAGTCCTTAAGGAGAAACACGTCCCCAAGCAGGATTTATTCTTGTTATATAATCCTTAGTAAAGAGTTTAAGATGAGATGTTTTGTTGTGTAATCATCACTCTGGGCTTAAAGAAATGAGAAGAAAAAAATTTTATGTGACTAAGACTAAAGAATGTAGGGAAAAAAAAGTTTGTCCTTTTCTCCTCTTCAGGACCCCAGACTTCTTAGCAATCTACCTAAGAATTAACTCTCTCACATGTTATATATAATGCTTAGCATAATCTGTTATGAAGTAACAGCTCAGAAAATATTAGCTATGAAGAACCAGTTATATCTCATTTTAAAAATAATTGCCTAGAATTCTAATAAAAATTAAATAGCAAAACAAGAACATATTTAGAAGGCATAAAAATAATATAAAATGTACAATAAAGTAAAAATAAAATAAAATAATATAAAATGTATTACAGGTTAAGTAAATTTATCATTTCTTCTTATTTTTTTAACAGAAGCTTTAATTTATTACACAGATACTCTCATTTACAGAAAATCTGAAACTTGGAATTATCTTCCAAATACACTGTAGAAAAAGTTCCAATAATATTCAAAAATAATCCTGGATCCTACAGCCTATGATGTTACCAAAATAGAGTCGTAGATGGAGTTTCTTAACTTCACTATGTAGAGAGAAAAAGATTATAAAATATTGGTTAAATTCTGGGACAACTGTTTGCATTCACTAGTAAGTGTAATCACTGTGTCTTGAAGGTCACATCCTTTCTCTTCTACTTTATTTTTCTTTGTCAACAGGTGATAAATTTAGTGCCTATTTTGCTGGGAAGCTCTGGTGCCTAGCTGTCTTTATTTTCTCCCTGACCTCATGTAATATTATTATTTATTTTGCCATTTCATATTGTATTAAATTACATATATAATATTGCTTTAGTAGGGTATAATGTAAGTTTCCCTACAAATCATTGAGCATTGTGTGCTTCTAATAAACATTTGGTTCTATTCCCTTTCATACTATTCTTATTCTTAATACTTTTATATCCAATTATATTTTATATTAAAACTACTTTAGCATTTAGAACTTGAAAACTTGACAAGTTTATCAGACTCATGAAAGGATAGACAATTAACTAAAATATGAACTGTGCAAAGTAAATGAAAGTGTTAGTCATTCAATCCTATCCCACTCTTTGTGACCCATGGACTGCAGCCCACCAGGCTCCCCTGTCCATGGAATTCTCCAGGCAAGAATACTGGAGTGGAAAAACATTTCATTCTCCAGGGGATCTTCCAACCCAAGGATGGAACTTGGGTATCCTGCATTGCAGGAAAATTCTTTATTTTTTGACCCACCAAGGAATCCCTTGTGTAAAGTGGCTATAATTTGTATCAGGATCCAGAAGTTGAATTTTGTGTCTGGGAATAGGTTTCAGGAAATGCTAGGTAAAGCCTCAAAATCTTCACTGATAATGAAGTGATAGTCATTCAGTCATGTCTGACTCTTTGTGAACCCATGGACTGTAGCCTGCCAGGCTCCTCTGTCCGTGGGATTATACAGGCAAGAATACTAGAGTGGGTTTCCACTTCCTCTCCAGAGGATCTTCCCAACACAGTGACTGAACCTGGGTCTTCTGCATTGCAGGCAAAATCTTTACCTATTGAGCAATGAAGGAAGCTTCACTGATAGTTGTATAAGTGTACATTTAGAAGACAATCCCATCCAGAAAACAAGTTTAGGACAATAAGACCCAGAATCTCAAAGCAAATAAGCACAGACATAGGCCAGTGTTCAACAAAGCAACCTGGGTTTCAGTCAGGAATTCAGGTATGTAACGAAATTATAGTGTTAAGCAGAAAGTTGTGTTAGAAACCGTATTCTATGGAATGTTCAACATGGTAGGCAGGAGTTGACATTGTAAGCACAGAGTTGCCCAGTTACATTAAATAGAGGTTGCCCAGTTATGTTACATTAAATAGAGGCTTATGACAATAATAATTCCATGCAGAATAATTGCATATTAAAGTCTATAAATTTATGCAGTGTAAGAGTTTTATTGAATGGGAAAATGAGCATGAATAACTCACAGAGCAAACCTAGAGGAGAAACACCTGATATTATAGTGCTAGGATTGTGTCCATCAGTTCATCATCTCTTCCACAATAAATGGCCCAATAATTATTTCAAAATCATTAGCAAATAAACTAATTCATTCCATAACATCAACTATCAAAATACTCAGTCCTTGATTCTTTTAACAGTAGGGCAATGGGAATAATTATTTACTGACTTTTTTTGTTTTTTGCATTTTAGGAGCAGAGAATAGTTTTTTCACAAGTGCTTTATCACATGACATTTGCATTTATTTGAGGCTTTAAATATTAATTTTTTTTTACTGTTCTTGTGGAAATAATTATTTTTTTAATTTCCTGTAATAAAAATGAGGACTTAGTACTTAATACTTCCAAAGTTGTAAATATTTGCCTTTTTTATTTAATACTGAATTTTGTTCTTTCTCATTGATTGAAATCTTTCAAAGGCAAGTTGTATTAATCATTTTGGGTTACTAAACTCTTTGACTTTTTAGTATTCATCACTGATAGTTCAGTTAGTAAAGACTCTGCCTGAAATGCAAGAGACCTTGGTTCAATTCTTGAATCTAGAAGATCTGCTGGAGAAGGGATAGATTACCCACTCCAATATTCTTGGGCTTCTCTTGTAGCTCAGCTAGTAAAGAATCTGCCTGCCATATGGGAGACCTAGGTTTGATCCCTAGGTTGGTAAGATCTCCTGGAGAAGGGGAAGGCTACCCACTCCAGTATTCTGACATGGAGAATTCCATGGACTGTATAGTGCATGGGGTTGCAAAGAGATGGACATGACTGAGTGACTTTCACACACATATGTCATGTACATTATGTGAAATACTAGCCTGAATGACTCACAAGCTGGAATCAAGACTGCCAGGAAAAATTTAAACAACCTCAGATATGCAGATGATATCGCTCTAATGGCAGAAAGTAAAGAGGAACTAAAAAGCCTTTTGATGGAAAGAGGAGAGTGAAAAAGCTGGCTTATATCTCAATATTCAAAATACTAAGATCATGACATCTAGCCCCATCACTTTATGGCAAATAGATGTGGAAAAGTGGAAACAGTGGCAGATTTTATTTTCTTGGCCTCCAAAATCACTGCAGACAGTAACTGCAGCTATGAAATTAAAACAGACTTGTTCTTTGGAAGAAAAGCTATGACAAACCTAGACAGCATATTAAAAATGAGAGACATCATTTTGCCAACAAGGTCTGTAGAGTCAAAGCTATGATTTAACTAGTAGTCATGTGCAGATGTGAGAGCTGGACCATAAAGAAGGCTGAGCATGGAAGAATTGATGCTTATGAGTTGGGGTGCTGGAGAAGACTCTTGAGAGTCCCTTGGACTGCAAGGAGATCCAACCAGTCCATCCTAAAGAAATCAATCCAGAATATTCACTGAAGGACTGATGTTGAAGCTGAAACTCCAGTACTTTGGCCACCTGATGTGAAAAGCTTACACATTGAAAAAGAACCTGATGTTGGGAAAAGATTGAGGGCAAAAGGAGCAGGCAACAGAGGATGAGCTGGTTGGTTGGCATCATCAATTCAATGGACATGAGTTTGAGCAAACTCTGGGAGATAGAGAAAGATAGGGAAGTCTGGTGTGCTGCAATTCATGGGGTCACAAAGAGTCAGACATGGCTTAGTGACTGAATAGCAACAACATTGTACTAGAAAAACAGAATGTGTACATTTACTTACATTTACAGCACCATCCACCAGTTCCATGGGATAAACTGCAGTATGAGAGTTTTTGTGTTTATTGGTTTTTATTCTTATTGCTGAGCGGAAAAAAGGCACTTTATTTTTTTTTCCTTTTAATACTTTATTCTATTTTACAGTACTGTATTGGTTTTGCCATACATTGACATGAATCATCCACAAGTGTACACGATCTCCCCATGCCGAAGCCCCCTCCCAGCTCCCTCCCCACCCCACCTCCCCGGATCACCCCGTACACCAGCCCC
>SJYW01024802.1:1494738-1506099 GCA_006410735.1 Raphicerus campestris | reverse complement strand
ATCACTGATTCAATGGACATGAGCTTGGGTGAACTCCAGGAGTTGGTGATGGACAGGGAGGCCTGGCGTGCTGCGATTCATGGGGTCGCAAAGAGTCAGACATGACTGAGCGACTGAACTGAACTATAGTACTATTTTTACTATTTTGAAGGCCCTCCATACTGTTTTTTATAGTGGCTGCACCAACTTACATTTCCCATCAAGAGTATACAAGGATTCCTTTTTAATCATATCACCAACATCAGTTATCTGTCGTCTTTTTATTTATTTATTTTTTCTGTTGTCTTTTTAAATAATAGCCTTCTGTCAGGTATGAGGTAGTATCTGTGGTTTTGATTTGCATTTCTCTTGTTAGTACTGTTGAGGATCTTCTCATGTGGCTGTTAGCCATCTGGATGTCTTCATTGCAAAGTATCTATTCAGGCCTTCTGTCCATTTTTTAATTGATTTTTTGAGCCATTTATGTATTTTTGGGTGCTAACCAATTAAAGGTCCTATCATTTACAAATATTTTCTCCCATCCAGCAAGCAGGCTGTCTTTCATTTTGTCAATTGTTTCTTTTGCCATGAAATAGCTTTTCAGTTTTTATTAGTTCCAATTGGTTACTTTTGCTTTAGTTTCCTTTGCCTTAGGAGACAAATCCAAAACAACAATGCTGTGATTTACGTCGAAGAGTACTCTGCCTATGTTCTCTTCTAGGAATTTTATGGTTTCACACCTCACATTTAGGTATTTAATCCATTTTTAGTTTACACTTTTATATTCGGTGTAAGGAAATGTTCTAATCTGTTTTATACACAGCTCTTCAGTTTTCCCAGCACCATTTAATGAAGAGACTATCTTTTCTGCATTATATATTCTTTCCTCCTTTGTTGTAGATTAAATAACCATAAGTACGTGAGTTTGTTTCTGGGCTCTCTATTCTGTCCCATTGGGACCTATGTATGTCTTTGTTTCAGTACCATGCTGTTTCCATAACTGAAGCTTTGGAGTACAGTCTGAAGTCAAGAAAGCATAATATCTCCAGCTTTTTTTTTTGTCTCAAGATTACTTTTACATTTTGGGGGTCTTCTGCGGTTACATTATTAATTTTAGGACTATCTGTTCTAGTTTTGTGGAAAATGTCATACATTTTTCAACCCTTCTCCCCCTTTCTGGGACTCCCATAATGCAAATGTTGGTACAGTTCATGTTGTCCCAGTGGTCCCTTACACTGTTCATTTTTTTTCTTTTTGCTGTTCTGGTTACATGATTTCCATTATTCTATCTTCTAGACCATTTATGTGCTTTGTATCATACAGTCTACTATTAATTCCTTACAGTGTGTTTTTCATTTCAGCCTGTCCTTTTCAGTTCTTTTTTCTATTTTCTGTGTTATTACTCATAAAAACGCTTTGACTTCTTTATCTGGTAAACTGCTTATTTCTGTTTCATTAGCTGTTTCTTCAGGGGTTTTCTCCTACTCTTTCAATTGAAACAAACTCCTCTGTCTTCTTGTTTTGTTTAACGTTTACCTAATTTCATAGAGGAACAGCTTACAGGTGTCATTATGTGGGGAAATGCCTATACAGTCAGCATGTGCCCGTGGCTTTGAAGGGAAAGCTGGATTCATCCTGAACACAGGTCACGTTTTCCCTGAGAGCATGATGGTAGCTATCACCCTGGCAGGAGGTGTGGCTCAAGATGGAGGGGCTAGGGCCAGAGCCAGGTATGAGCTGGCTGTCTGACCCTCTGCTGTCATCTGCCGTTCAGGGACAGGGTCAGGACTCAAATTCCTGGAGCACAAGTTCCAGGGGTCAGTCTGAGCAGTTTCTCTTCCCTCTAAGTGTGTACCCTATACACCTCTCCCAGTGGGAACAGTGCTAGAACAAGAGGGGCTAGTGTGGGCACTCCAAGTGTAGGGGAATGGGCTATGGGTCCCGCAAAGGTCATTGATTCAGACCGCTTCTCATATTCCGACTGTAATGGGTGCCCCCACCCTGCTCATATGCTGCTTCAGGCCTGAGTTGCTTCTATATCTCACAGCCTGTCTCCCAAGCAGGACTACAGAGTGTCTGTTTAGCTCAGGCCAGGACGTGCAAGGGTGGTTATGGGAAGCCCACCAGCTACTCCCACAGCTTTCGATCCACCCTTTCCACTCTGCCTCAGGTAAGTATGTGCACCCTCCTCAAGGGCAGAGCTCAGGCTTCCTACAGGCCTCCTGTTAGGCCCACTCGCCCTCCAACCAGCCAAGGGGGCTCATTTTTCATGTGCTGTACCCCATGACTGTGGTACCCAGTATGTGGCTCAACCCACCCACTCCCCAAGGAGGACCTCTACCCATGTAATTTCCCGAGTCCTCTCACACAACACAGGTCCCAACCTTGTCACTTGTCTTCCTTTCCTATTCAATATCAAGTATGTCTTTCTCTCAGCTTTGACTATGCAGGACTGTCTTCGCCAGTCTCCAGTTAGTTTTCAGTGAAGATTGTTCCACGTGTAGATTTTTGATGTATTTGGGGGAAAGGTAAGTTTTGCGTCCTCTACTCCATCTTGTCTCTCTGAGACACAGCTTTATGACCTTATTATCTGGCCCTATCTGGCCCAAATTCACAACAATGTTAGTTTCCTCAGAGGGCTAGAGAGCCAGAAAGAGGCTTGCAGCTAGAAAGAGCACCTAACATTTCCAAATTTCCAAATTCAAACATTTCCAAAATTAAGAAAAAATTACCGATAAGACTTCTATAATCTCTTAACCTCGAATTTCTTTTCTCTTGTTCCTCGCTGATGGATTTCCACTGCAGTTTCATTCTGAAGTATTCATCACTATAAAAAACAATTTTACACAAAAAAAGTTACTTGAACACCTAAAAAAAATTTTAATGTATTAAAGCATTTATGATGCTGCTGCTGCTGTTGCTAAGTCGCTTCAGTCGTGTCCGACTCTGTGCAACCCCATAGACGGCAGCCCACCAGGCTTCCCCATCCCTGGGATTCTCCAGGCAAGAACACTGGAGTGGGTTGCCATTTCCTTCTCCAATGCATGAAAGTGAAAAGTGAAAGTGAAGTCGCTCGGTCATGTCCGACTCCTAGTGACCCCATGGACTGCAGCCTACCAGGCTCCTCCGTCCATGGGATTTGCCAGGCAAGAGTACTGGAGTGGGTTGCCATGCTAGTGAGATATAAATTTACAATTGACAGTGAAATGTTTAAAGTTATGATAAATTAGTAAAAACAAAGGAAAAATAAAATAACCTTATGTCATAAGCTTTGTTTAAACTACGTGAATAATTTACATGAGATTTTAAGGAAACATTTAAATCCTTAAATCAGACCTAAACTTATTCCTGTCATTAAATACTTTATAACCACTAGAGTTTCTGAATAATGACAAATATTTGGTTGGCCAAAAAGTTTGTCTGGCCAACCCAATATAAACTTTTTGGCCAACCCAATATAATCCTAAGGGAAAAAAAATTTCTTTTCTCTTTAATGTAACATAAGAGTGCCATTTTCCAACCTAAGTTTACTGCAGAAATTTGTTGATGTGAAAATGTCTAAGAAGTTCTAGCAAACATATTGAGATGAGAAAAGGACTGTGAGTTTGAATATATACATGACCGAAAATGAGCTTTAAATTAAAGGTTAGACTGACGAACTGGGAATAAGTAAAACTGAACAGTTAGTCTGTGTTTCTTTCTAAGTCTAACTAATTACTTAAAAACAGAAACACACTTCCCCCAAAAAAGAATAAAAGACCAGTTTATAAGAGCACCAGGAAAATAATTTAAAGGTAATTAACCTAAACAGCAAATACTCTTATGAACCACTTTTATAATTTCATAATAAACTATAAAAATGAATCAAGATAAATAAGATATACTTAAAAATGTATAAGTATTTTTAAAATGTAGATACAAAAGAACTAGAATTTTTTTTAACCATCTTTCAATATATTCACCAATGTAATTGCAATAAAATCTTTTTAATAAGCATTTCTGGTTTGAAATTAACGACTGCACTCATAACAGAGAAGGCAATGGCAACCCACTCCAGTACTCTTGCCTGGAAAATCCCATGGATGGGGGAGCTTGGTGGGCTGCAGTCCATGGGGCCGCTAAGAGTTATACGCGACTCAGAGACTTCACTTTCATTTTCATGCACTGGAGAAGGAAATGGCAACCCATTCCAGTGTTCTTGCCTGGAGAATCCCAGGGATGGAGGAGCCTGATGGGCTGCCGTCTATGGGGTAGTCCAGAGTCGGACAGGACTGAAGCGACTTAGCAGCAGCAACAGCACTGCACTCATAATGTTTAAATTTAAAAAAATGAAAATAAGAACATACTCCCATATCCCAGTATATTACACTTTATATGGGTAAGTTACTTGGGTTTCTTTAGTAAGCATACAAAAGACCATTACTTACGTCTTCTGTTTTTGTAACTGAGTTCTTTCCTCTTTGGTACTGTCCCAAGGAAAATAACCCAGAAGAAATTTCCATGCTTGTTTTCTCAATGCATGACTAAGTCCCTGAAGAAAATATGCATATTAAACACACTTGTAAAAAATGAATACAATATTTTATCTTACAAAACTTTCATATAAACAGAAAAACTAATGATTAAGAGATAGTTTTATTCAGGCATATCTCATTTTACTGCACTTTGTTTCACTGCATTTCTCAAATATTGCATTTTTTAATTCAATTAAACATCTGTGACAAGCCTGTGTCAAACAAATCTATCTTTGCAATAATTTTTTAACAGCATTTGTCATTTCATGGTAGTTCTTGTAATATTTCAAGCTGTTTCATTATTATTTGTTATGGTGATTTGTGATCAGTGATCTCTGATGTTACTGTTATTAAATATTTTTGTTTTGTATTTTTAATTAAAATATGTACATTTTTTTCCTCAGACATGACACTGCTGAACAATTAATCAACTAAATACAGTACATAGCACAAGTATAATTTTTATATGCATTGAGAAATCAAAAAATTTGAGTGACTTGCTTATCTACAATATTCACTTTACTGCAGCAGTCTAGAACCAAACCCACAGTATCTCCAAGGTACATATATATATATATATATGAAAATAGCTCAATTCAGTGAATACTACCTTGTTTTTGACTTTGAGATTCTGAAGATGTAAGCAGCTACCAGAAAACATAAACAATGAAGAGTATACAGAAGACTATATAGCTGGAAGACTATACAGTGGAAGTGATTAGACTTCCTAGACCCAAACCTTACTGGAAAAGGCAGCTATCACAGAGAAACACACCACCTCCTTCATATCACCCGCAGAGTTTCCAAGTAAGAAAGAGTGCCTTTCCACAGGCTTAACAGTATATCCCTCCAACACAACCCTCAAGTACATCACAAGCACCTCACTCTGTCCTACAGGGACTCCATCAAAATGGAGTTCATCTCCCCAACATTTCAAAGAAAAAAGAAAACTCAAATACCAACAACTTAAAATACTAAAGTAATTACCCCTCTAAATATCATCTGCTTCATATTATCTACATTTAAAATTCTTCCTTCAGAATCAACATTCTTAGTCCATTCTTCCAATGATACCGGCTCTCTCCTTTGAACAACAGGTCTTTCACCCAAATCAATCTAAAATAAGAAGATAAGCAAAAAGTACAGCTTTAACAAGTAAAATGAAATCAAAGTATATAGCAACTAAAACTAAAATACTCAGACATAAGTTCTAACATTTCTAATATTTTCCCTTAGTTTCCAATGTTTAGTTTAGAAACTGCAATAACACTACATACATTTTTCCCTCCTACTAAATACACCAATAACTGAGTGATAAATTCAGAAACAGAAAAACATTTGCTACTTTGGGTTTCAATTACCTAAGTATAGAACATTCAACATATAAATTCTAAAAAAAACCCTTCAAACTAAACGGTATGCTATATTATTTTAAAAAGAAAGTACTATTCCATTCATATTCTAAAATTAACTTTTCTTCCAAACTAAAATTGGTAGCTCTCAGAATCGATTCATGATTCATTAGCTTCACGTTGCATTTTATACAGTTTTTATCCAATTACTGTTGGTAATTTTTAAATGCTATTTGTAAGATAAGCTCTTTAAGAGTGTGTGTGTGTGTTAGTTGCTCAGTTGTATCCAAGTCTTTGCAACCCCATGGGCTGTAGCCCGCCAGGCTCCTCTGTCCATGAGATTCCCCACACAGGAGTACTACAGTGGGTTGCCATTTCCTTCTCCATTAGGTACTATAATTTAGATATTTCATAATGTTCTGTGTGGAGCCTAGAACTGTAACAAATTCAAAAGTCTTGTTGAGCAAATGTAAAGATCTGACATAATTCAAAGCCAAAATTCATCTTACTTAAAACGAAAATATTCACATAAGAATGAAAGCCCAAGAGTAGTGCCCTGATTAGCTGCCTGCGCAGAGTACCTGGGAAACAAAAATCTGGAACAGAACTATGGGCAACATGCAAGGCTTATTATTTACTCATTCCTATGCACTCAGTGGACTTCCCTGGTGGCTCATATGGTAAAGCGTCTGCCTACAATACAGGAGACCTGGGTTCAATCCCTACGTTGGGAAGATCTCCTGGAGAAGGAAATGGCAACCCACTCCAGTATTCTTGCTTGGAAAATCCCATGGATGGAGGAGCCGGTAGGATACAGTCCACAGGATCACGGAGAGTCGGACAGAACTGAGCGACTTCACTATGCACTCAATGAAAAGAATGACCTATTCATTATTATCAAAAAGTAATCAAAGAAAAGAGATCCAACACTGATGAACAGACAAGGAAAGCAGCATAGTTGGTGAAGAAACCACCAAGAATCTGGTGGCAGGACAAGCCACCAGATTATGTTAGCAAAAAGTTATAAGAAAATATGTGAGAAATAAGCCAGGTATGACCGAAACTGAGTTTCTATTTATCGTTTAATTTCTATATTTCTATAGAAATGCATTTCTGTACCATTAAAAAGCATTTCTCCTGCTAAAATACAAGAGCTATATTAACATAAACTCCACTCACCTTTGTGATGACTTCAAATCCTGGTTCTTCTTGTTGATTTATCTTTAAACCTGGAATAGCATCACTAAGAAAATCTGCCATCTCTGAAGGTGGTCGCTGATGTACGGAAGGATCACTGCCTCTTAAACTATCAAAAATGTAGTTTGTGACTTTGGAAAAGCCTACCATAGTTGCTGTGTAAGGATCCTTTTTAATTTTCTATGTAGTAAGAAGAAAAATATTGGCACAATTAATTCAAATAAATAATAAAAATGCCTCATGATTAGATTAGCACAAGGGCAAAACTTTTTAAGAGGAGGAGGGAAATCACAACTAAAACAGTATTCTAAGATTATTTTAAAATTTTATTTCTTTCTGGGAAGAAAAATTTAAATTTTCTAAGCCAATTTTTTCATTTGGTTAAAATAGTGTATTAAATGACAAGCTAATGCTACTGATTGAATTGCAGATAAACAAATGATTTGCAGGCTTCATTCAATCTGCATACACCAGAAATATATGCAGTGCTTACTTTCCACTGATGAATGGCCCACAACAGCTTTCTTCTGTCTAGCAGTCCTGCCTTCACAAAAAAAAATACTTCTTAAAGTGTGCAGTACCACACTAATGTAATACAAAATATCTGACAGCTAAGTTTAAACACTCACAATATTTAAATATTAGCTGACATAATTTATATATGGGTAACTCATGCCAGTAACAATAATTTGTTCTGGACAGTGCTGTCCTAGAAAACAGTAAAAAAACGTTTTTCTACTGCTAAAGTTATTTTTAATCCGAAACTGCTGATTATTCATATTTAGTTAAAAAAAAAAAAAACTACTTCTTAAAGGTCTATCTTTAAAATGATTATTTTTCATAATAAGAAAAACTGTTCCCTCACTTTTTATTTTGATCAGCGTTCAAGAGCTCTCCTGTCCTCCTTCCTAAAAAAATCCCCACTTTATCGTCAGAACCAAGAAAAGAACATCTAGGACAAAGTAAGCACTCAAATATTTGTTGAATGAATAAGTGAATAAACAAATGAGTCAACAAAAATGCCATTAAGTTTACATAGACATCTGAGTGAAAAATTATCTTTAGTTTTGCCTGTGCTTTTTAGCCAAATTCAAGGATATACTCAAATACTTGAGGAATTAGACTAACCTGACCTCAAATGGAAAATGGACCTACTTAAATGGAAAATAAAAATTCAAACCAGATGATACTATTTCTATAGTATGATACATACTATTTCTATAAAATTACAGAGAATAGTTCCATAAAGTTTACACACAAACAGACATGTGCCTCATTCTGTATAATCTCTAAGAAAGTAAGAGGTAGCATGTCAGACTAACAGATTAATACAAAATAGAGGATGAGATGGCTGGACGGCATCACTGACTCGATGGACACTGAGTCTGAGTGAACTCTGGGAGTTGATGATGGACAAGGAGGCCTGGCGAGCTTCGATTCATGGGGTCACAAAGAGTCGGACACGACTGAGCGAATGAACTGAACTGAACTGAGACTTAAGAAACATACTTGTATTATACCATATGCTGGTTCATCAAGAAGATTTTCAAAAGACTGTGAAAGACTCTTATTCTGACAATTCACAAGAAGTGTTCTTTTGTCCTGTGGAGATCTGTAATTTAAGAAAAAAAGGGCTTTGTAGAAAACAGTAGCACACTGTATCAGTGATACCTGAATAATTACTAATGAATAGTTATTTTTCCTTAACAACAACAACAACAATAAAACCTTAAATGTCCAGTTCCAGGACAGTTTCCTATCAATACAGTATTAGCAAGTATTTAGTAACTATCTTAAGTGAATTCCAAACCTACATAAACTACTAAATTAACAACTAAAAAAGGATGAAGTGTATTTCTATTTTATTTATTCCAAGAGAACTAAATTATAATGAACCCAAACCCAAACCTTTGTTTAGAATACAGTAGAAAATCCTTACAAATATATCTTCCCTTATTATAAGAATATATTTTGTCTTATAAAGAAAGTTGAGGAAGGGGGGTTCAGGATTGGGAACTCATATACTCCCATGGCTGATTCATGTCAATGTATGGCAAAACCAATACAGTACTATAAAGCAAAATAAAGTAAAAAAAAAAAAGTTGAAGCACATTCAGGATTCATTGGTATATGTAATATGTACATTATAGGAAAATGTCATATTTTGAAATGGACACTTCACAGCTTGGGAGTATTTCAATATAAGATGTTAAAAATATAAGATACAAAAGATTATCTGTTAAAGATCATTAATTATGCAAATCATTATCATAACACACATGGATTAATTTACAGTTCACATAACTATATTTTTAGTTCTTGCTCATTAACCTCTGGACACAAGTTTTTCTTCACATTTCCTAGTAACTACAGAATAAACAAAATGCTTTCCAAAAAGAGACTTAATTTGAAATAAACAAATGAATTAGCCAGTTTTTTTTTCTATTCAAAAGTTTCGTAAGTTAGTAAGCCAGCTGTAATAAATCCACAACTTTTGTGTTTAAAAACAAATATTAAATGCATTGTTTTGCTGCTATCTACTTCTAGTTTATTATAAAAACTTGAGATAAGAACTTCAGTATCAGTTATCTCTTCTCAATTCTTACATAAGAGGATGCAACAGCAATGATGGGGGACATGAAATCCAGAACAGATTTTACTCTTAGAACTCACTCCTCAGAGACAATAACAGATTAATGAGCCCCTTGGCTTTTTAAAAGAGTTAAGGTTGAGTCATTTGATGTATGGAAAAAAATCACTTTTAAATGTTTGATTTTCATTAATCACTTTTCTGAATATCTCCTGAGGGGTGGTTCATGCTTAACATGAAGACCTACGGGATCTCACAAGGCATTTCTAAGTGATAGGCCAACTTGTAAATGTAGCATCAGAAAAAGAAAATAATTAATACAGGAACATATGTTTTCCTAACACATCGGTGCTGACGCTATGGTTATTTGTCTCTAAAAATAGTTTAAATCAATTTTTTTCTTAAACTACAAATAAAGTGATCATGAAGTCAAAACACTGGCTTATGCAGGTTGAAGGGGAACAAATATGCAACCTTTATCTGTCCCCAGCCAACTATTTGGCTCCAGATATAAAACTATGGTCACAAGACCGGAGATGCGAACAAGAAAAGACTGCTCAACCAACAACCAACCACAGATACTTTTATAAAAGGAAGAATTTATTTTTTTAATAACTAATGCTCTGAGGTGAGGGGCTAGAGGAAGTCACATTATACTTGTTTGCCCCTAAAGAAATCAACAAAGCAGTTTTTTCAAGCACATCAGTAAGAGGACAGGTGATATGGCTGTTAAGCAACTGCAGAGCTCACGAGGAGGCCTGGCGTTCCAGGCCTCCTCGTGAGCTGTCACATTTTCACCTGTCACATTTTCACCTGCCAGATTACCATACTGATTGAATCTGGGGAGATTAATTATTATATTTACATATTCCGGGGTATTACAGATTCTTGGAAGTTGCTCACTCATAACAACGTTGTTCAAGACTTGTTTCAAAACCTCACTGCAGCAGCAAGATAGAACTTTTAATGATGCTAACATCAGTAATTCTATTAGATCCATACTAAAGGGCTTAAAGAAAACCACTGTCTAACATCATAACTACAGATGTATAATTACTGAAAATTCAGAAATATTTTGGAGTGAGCCTTTCTCAAAGACTTCAGAATTCAGACATTACAACAGCTGAAGAATGTTTGCAAACTGAGATGAAACTATGTTATATTGCTACTGAGATCAATATGGAAAGCTGAATAAATAATAATACTGCAAAAGATACAAAGCAGAAAAGGTTAATAAACAGGTACAGAATATTTACAGCAAAACAGTATCAGTTCAATTCAGTCGCTCAGTCGTGTCCGACTTTTTGCGACCCCATGAATCACAGCACGCCTGGCCTCCTTGTCCATCACCAACTCGCGGAGTTCATTCAGACTCACGTCCATCGAGTCAGTGATGCCATCCAGCCATCTCATCCTCGGTCGTCCCCTTCTCCTGCCCTCAATCCCTCCTAGCATCAGAGTCTTTTCCAATCAGTCAACTCTTCACATGAGATGGCCAGAGTACTGGAGTTTCAGCTTTAGCGTCATTCCTTTCAAAGAAATCCCAGGACTGATCGCCTTCAGAATGCATTGGTTGGACCTCCTTGGAGTCCAAGGGACTCTCAAGAGTCTTCTCCAACACCACACTTCAAAAGCATCAATTCTTCGGTGCTCAGCCTTCTTCACAGTCCAACTCTCACATCCATACATGACCACAGGAAAAACCATAGCCTTGACTAGACGGACCTTA
>SJYW01024802.1:1476650-1487352 GCA_006410735.1 Raphicerus campestris | reverse complement strand
CCTTGAGAAGGGAATGGCAACCCACTCCAGTATTCTTGCCTGGAGAATCCTATGGACAGAGGAGCCTGGTGGGCTACAGTCCACGGGGTCACAAAAAATCGGACACAACTGAGCGACTAACACTTTCATATTCAGCTGCTTAATAACTGTCAGCTGTTATTAAAGCTCCTGCTTCTGCCACCCTTCCACCTCAGGGAGGGTGATTCCTTCTCTCCAAGCCCCCTTGTAAGGCTTTCTCCTCCTCAATGGTCTTCAACGCTGTCTCATTTCACAGGCTACACCCTCCCCTCTCCTCTACAGCCCCCCCAGAAAGGGGGCTGCTACAAGCGCTTCCCTTCACCTTGATCTCCTGGAACTCACTGGAATGTATCTCCTCCCCGGGGCCCTAACAGAGCTTCCCCCAGGGAGCCCCCAGCGAGTTTCATTGATTTGACTCTTCTACAGATTCATTGGCTAAACCCTCCTTTAAACACCCTGGCCCTGGCTTCTTGAGAAGTGGTCTGCTGGGTTGTTTCCATGGTGATGGGAAGACCCCCCCCCATCCCCGTTGGGGGAGAAGTCCATGGAAAAGGAAGGAGCCAACGTCCAACAACACCAACTGGCCTGGCCAGCGCTTGTGACCATCCTGAAAGTGAGGCTTTGGGGTCAGGCATCATTCTTGAATGAGCTGCTCTATTTCCCAAACAGCAAACACCACGTCTTGTGGCTCCATACTGCCATCTCTTGCTGGCCACCCACTAGCAGCTCCATGTTTGCTGGCCGGGGGGTCTGCCTAGGTCTCGTGCATTCTCTTGTTTTCTTTTCAATTATGCAATACAGTGCTATCAATTCTGTTTTATACTCACTCCTCAGACTTTATTCATCTCACAAGTGAGGCTAATACACCCCGTTACTAGCTTCTCCCTATTTCCTCCACCACACACCAGCCCCTGGCAACCAGTTTTCTCCATTCTGTTTCTATGAATTTGACATTTTTTTTCTTTTTAAGATTCCACGTGTAAGTAATGTCATGCAGTATTTGTTTTTCTCTGTCTGGCTTTAGGATCTCACCCTCAAGGTCTATCCATGGTGTCACAAAAGCAAGATTTCCTTCTCTCATGGCTGGATGATAATATTCTATTATATGTGTGTGTATGTGTGTGTGTGTGTGTGTGTGTGTGTATATATATATATATATGTATGTACATATGTGGATCCATCTTCTTTACCCATTCGCCCATTGATGGACATGTAGGTTGTTCCCATATCTAGGCTATTGTAAATAATTCTGCAATAAATGGGAGTGTAGCTATCTCTTCCAGATCCTGTTTTAATTTCCTTCAGATCAATACCCAGAAGTGGAACTACTGGATCATATGGGAGAAGGCAATGGCACCCCACTCCAGTACTCTCGCCTGGAAAATCCCATGGGCAGAGGAGCCTGGTAGGGTGCAGTCCATGGGGTCGCTAAGAGTCGGGCACGACTGAGAGACTTCACTTTCACTTTTCACTTTCATGCGTTGGAGAAGAAAATGGCAACCCACTCTAGTATTCTTGCCTGGAGAATCCCAGGGATGGGGGAGCCTGGTGGGCTGCTGTCCATGGGGTTGCACATAGTCGGACACGACTGAAGCGACTTAGCAGCAGCAGCAGTAGCATGGTAGCTGTATTTTTTATTTTTTTGAAGAACCATACTGTCTTCCATAGCGGCTGCATGAATTTACATTCCCACAACAGTGCACGAGGGCTCCCTTTTCTCCACACCCTCTCCGACATTTGTTATTTCTTGTCCTTTTGATTACAACCAGCTTAATAACAGGGGTGATATGGTGTCTCATGGTGGTTTTTTATTTTTCATTTTTATTTTGGGCTGCACTGGGTCTTCGTTGCTTCACACAGGCTTTCTCTAGTTGTCTCAAACGAAGGCTACTCTATAGTTGCAGTATGTGGCCTTCTTATTGTGGTGTCCTCTCCTGTTGCAGAGCTTGGGCTCTGGGAGCGAGGGCTTCAGCGGTTGTATTTCCCAGGTCCTAGAGCACAGGCTCAGTAGTTGCGGTGCATGGGCCTAGCTTTTCCTTGGCTTTTCCTCCCACCTAGATCCCTTGGTGGGATCTTCCCGGACCGGGAATTCAACCCGTGTCTCCTGCTTTGGCAGGCGGATTCTCTGCCACGGAGCCACCTGGGAAGCCCCCTCTGCCGATTTTTTAACTGGCTTGTTTTTTGCTACTTAGTTGTATGAGTTCTTTATACATTTTGAATATTCACTGCTTATCACAGCATGATTTGGAAGTATTTCCTCCCGTTCGGTATGCTGCCTTTTTGTTTTGTTGATGGTTTCCATGCTGTGAGAAAGCTTTTCAGTCTGATGCCATCACACTTGCTTCTTTCTGCTTTTGTTGCCAGTCTGTTGCTTGTCACATTGGGTACCAGCACCTTGCTGGGCACCCAGGTTGCTGTCTCTTTGCTTCACTCCAGTCCCTTGCAGCTTCTACAGCATCTTCTCACACACCTTTTCATCTTTGGGTTAGATCTAGTTATTCCCGTTGGCAGGTAAGGAACAGAGAGGTGACCTGGTTTTCCCGAGGTAATGGGGGGAACTAGCACTGGGCCGAGTTCCTCTCATCCTAGGTGAGCACCCCGTGGAGCAGCCCGGGAGCCTCAGACGCCCTAGGGAGGAATTCCACTGAAACCCCTTCTCCGACTGCGGGAGGCAGCTCGGTTCCTGGAGACCCTACGAGCTGCAGACTTGGGAGGAGCTTCATTCAGTCCTTGCCTCCCCACCGGTGAGGCTATGGACACCCCAAACCTCCACACACACAATCCTGCACATGGATGCACATGCACTCACTCTTGGCTATGTAGACACACATATGCACACACATACTTTCACGTGCAACCCTGCATGTGCAGATGGGCACACACAGCACTGAGACCAAGGATGTTTCATCCCTTACATGAACTCTGCTGACCACGAAGCCATGAAAGGCTGCAACGTCCCATGCATGCTAAATCACTTCAGTTGTGTCTGACTCTTCTGCGACCCACCATAGCTTGCCAGGCTCCTCTGTCCACGGGATTCTCCAGGCAAGAATACTGGAGTGGGTTGCCATTTCCTTCTCCAGGAGATCTTCCCGACCCAGGGATCGAACCCAGGTCTCCTGCATTACAGGTGGATTCTTTATTGTCTGAACTGCCTGAGAAGCCCACAATGTCCTGTGGGGACCTTGCAAATCATCCATCCGTGACTGCATGTGACACTCTGCTCGTCCTCAAGCCCAGTCCTCAGGGCACAATGGAGATGAGTGGGCCAAAGGCCAAGTTCGGCAGCATGAGAGTGTGTCACATGGGGGGCACATGGGACCAGCAGCCTTTTAGACCATGAACCCTGGGCAAAGTTCCTGATCAGACCTTGATTCAAGAAGCATTTCCCCACAACAGGAAAGTCCCCTACATTCCTCTAGAGTGGGGATAACTACATTAAGGAGTACGAGGCTAAAGCTTGCGTTTGAATCCTGAAGATACCACTGTTGCTGTGTGACCTTAGTGGGTCAACTTAACCTCTCTGGGCCACAGTTACCACATCTGTGAAATGGGGATAATCAAACCTTCCCATTAGGACTGTATAAATAAAATGAGATTTAAAGACATACATAAATGCTGCGTGCATAGTAGAAATTAGCATGTGGATATTGAAAGATTGCATGAATGAGATGAATGGAGATCAGATGGTTCTGGGTTGCATTGCAGGGCTCTCACTGCAAGCTGCTCTTCTTGTGCCCCTTGAGCCCCCTGAGTATTTCCTGTTTGAGTGGAGACTTTGCTCCCTGCTCAAATTCCCCCAGTGTCCACCCTACACACCCCTCTGGAAGGGCCCTGCAGCCCCACAACCCCACCTTTGTCTCTGACTCTCTCCACCTTGCCCTTCTATTCCCTGAACATACGTGTTTCTTCCAGCCCCAGGGCCTTTGCACAGAATATTTTCCCCTCAGGTCTTCCTGTGGTTCCATCCCTCACTTTATTTAAACTCTGGTCAATGTCACCTCCTACATGAGGTTTTGCCTATAAACTGCCCTCCTCCCATCTCTCCCTGATTTTTCCTCACAGTCACAATGAGTGTGTATAAACATGAATTACTTTTCTTGTTGAACATCTGTCTTCTCCTCTCACATGTGAGTTCCCTGGTGGCTGAGTCTTTGTCTGGCTTGTTCACTGTGAGTCCCCTGTACCCACAGCAGGGCCAGACGTGCAGTAGACGTTCAATAACTACTTGTTAAATGGATGGACAGCTAGAACTCTGCTCTTGAGGAGCCCAAATAAAACTTCCATCCCTAAGCAACAATAATATGCTCTGTTCCCCTCTCTCCACATTCCCTCTCCTGCACAGCTCAGCTCATTAGTTCAATATATTTTAATTCTTACCCAGCCCCGAGCTAGCTGATTCAGCTGATCTATTCTAACGGCTCTTTTTTTTTTTTAATTTGGCTGCGTTGGGTCTTAGTCGCAGCATGCAGGATCTTCGTTGCCTTTTGTGGAATCGAACCTGCATCCTCTGAATTTCAAGGCAGATTCCTAACCACTGGACCACCAAGAAAGTCCCTCTAATAGTTTTTGGGCAGGGAGCTGCATGGGAATTCTGAAAACTTCCTTTCAAGTAGACTTGGCCGAAATGTGGGAGCAACCTAGATGCCCATCCACGGACAAAGGGATGAACAAAGTGTGGTTTGTCCGTGCCATGGAATAATATTCTACCAAGAAAAAGAACCAAGTGATACAAGCTACAGTGTGTGTGTATGAACCTTGAAGACATTATGAAGATGCCAGGCACACAGGATCACTTCTTCCACGACTCTATTCCCATGGCACATCCAGCCCGGGGAGCTCTCTCGAGTCAGAGAAGAGATGAGTGTTTGCTTGAGGTTGAGAAGGGTTGGAAGATCAGACTAGTGACAAAGGGTACAGGATTTCTTTCTGGAGGCGATGAAAATGCACTAAAATTACGGTGATGCTAAAAAACCATGGATTGCACACTTTATTTTTTCTTAATATTTATTTATTTGGCTGTTCTGAGTCTTAGCTGGGGCTCGTGGGATCCTCAGTCCTTGCCATGGCATGAGGGATCTTGGGATACAAACTACTCCAAGAAATATAACTAGAAAAAATGAAAATGTTAGGTCAAAAAGATACATGAACCTCAGTGTTTATAGCAACACTACGTACATTTGCCGAGATATGGAAGCAAACTTAAGTGTAAACCAACAGATGAATGAATAAAGAGGTTATATATATATATATANCTGTTCTGAGTCTTAGCTGGGGCTCGTGGGATCCTCAGTCCTTGCCATGGCATGAGGGATCTTGGGATACAAACTACTCCAAGAAATATAACTAGAAAAAATGAAAATGTTAGGTCAAAAAGATACATGAACCTCAGTGTTTATAGCAACACTACGTACATTTGCCGAGATATGGAAGCAAACTTAAGTGTAAATCAACAGATGAATGAATAAAGAGGTTTTATATATATATATACATATGGGACCAGGGACTGCACCCACGTCCCCTGCACTGGGGACTCTGAGTCTTAGCCACTGGACTACCAAGGAAGTCCCAGGAATTGTATTCTTTAAATGGGTGAATTGAATGGGATATGAATCGTATCTCTCAATAAAGCTACTTTTTAAAAAACTAAATAAACAAATTACACGCAGGTACTCCCCTTCCCCCCCAACCTCCCCCTCAACGACGATCTCCAGGGTGAAGGCCACGTGCATGCCCATTCCTGGTTCCTGCAATTGTCTGCAGAAAGGCTTCGGAGCACAGAGGCTGAGAGCACTGACTTCAGAGTCACATCCCCCCTGAGTCTGAATCTGGATGCTGCCTCATGGTTGCTTGACCGAGGAGGGGTTCCTGATCCTGTTGTGCCTCACCCCCCACCAACTGTAGAAGTTACTGAGACATATATTGAGATAAAGTTAGGTTGTAAGGCACTTAAGAGAATGCCCAGGCCGCAGTGAGTGCAGGATAAAATATTAGCCTTTATTAAATTTTTATTACTTTCCTCCAGGCAATGAGGCCGTGTCCTCAGTCTCCTGCAGTGCTCGGTGTAGGGCCTCTCCTGTGGATGGCTGTTCCTGCAGCTGGCTGAGACAAGCACGCCCGCGTCGCTCCCACCTTTAAGAACAACTTTCTGTCCTGAACCCTCATCCCCTCCAGGTATCACCCCATTTCTTTATTCTTCCTTCTAGAAAAATTCATCAAAGAGTTTCCTATACTCACTTTCTATAGATCCTTGCATTCTGTCATCTTCTAAACTTCCTTTTAGGGAAATTTCAAACATGTACTTCGCCAGTCTGCTACCCCCGACGTTTTTGCTATGTGCTTAGTCGCTGTCATGCCCAACCCTTTTCGACTCCATGGACTATAGCCCACCAGGCTCTCTGCCCACGGGATTTCCCAGGCAAGAATACTGGAGTGGGTTGCCATTTCCTACTCCAGGGGATCTTCCCAACCCAGGGATGGAACCTGCATCTCTTGAGTCTCCTGCATTGGCAGGCAGATCCTTTACCACTGTGTCACCTAGGAAGCCCTAATATTTTGTTCAAATGTCCCTGATTGCCTTAAAAATGTTGTTTTACGACTTCCCTGGCAGTCCAGTGGTTAAAACTCCCTGCTTCCAATGCAAGGGGTGTGGGTTTGATCCCTGGTCAGGGAAGCTCCCAAGTGCCTCGTGGTACAGCTAAAAACATTTAAAAAAAAAAAAGTCTTTTTACAGTTGCTTCATCAGGGCTTTCCTTGTGGCTCAGCTGGTAAAGAATCCGCCTGAGAGACCTGGGTTCGATCGCTGGGTTGGGAAGATCCCCTGGAGAAGGGAAAGGCTACCCGCTCCAGTATTCTGGCCTGGAGAATTCCATGGACTGTATAGTCCATGGGTTGCAAAGAGTCGGACCCGACTGAGCAGCTTTCATTTTCACTTTACTTTCATCTGAATCAGGACTTAGGTAAGGCCCAGACTTCACACTGGGTCAGTTTGTCTCTTTTCCCTTCTCCACACCAGTCAAGCTTCTGCCCTACCCCTTGCTCTACCCAAGGTGGGCTTCTGGCGGTCACCAGTGACCTGCACGCTGCTCAGTGGGCTGCCCTCCCTGCTCACCCTGTCACGGGGGTGGCTCTGCTCCTGTCCTCCACACTGAGACCCCTCTCTGCTGGGACACCACGTGGGTCTCCAGCTCTTTCGTTTCCTCTCCGGCTGCTCCTTCTCCACTCCCCTCCCCACCTCTTGATACTGGTGTGCTCCTAGTCTGCATACTGGCCCTCTTTGGTTTTCTTTTCTTATTCCTTGCTGGTGTCACCCTCCCCATATTTTATCTCTAGCCCATCCAAAGGCCATCTCCACCTGCATGTCTAACAGTCATCTCCAACTTAGCGTGGCTAAAACTCAACCCCTACAGAAATCCTCATCTCATCCTTGCAGTAACTTTGGCCCTTACCCTTGGACTCATCCTCACCTCCTCTTTCTCTCATACCCATGTTAATCCCTCAGGAAGCCCTGTGGGTTTGCCTGCTTATTGCCACTTACTGCCACAAACCCTGGTCCAAGCTACTTCCATCTCTTAACTGGACCTTGCAACAACATCCCACCTTCTCTCCTTGCCACCAGCTTTCTTCCTCATTTTATCTTCAACTCAGGCTCAACCCAGCAGCTGAGGTCCCTTTGAAGCACTCTCTGCTCAAAACCATCCACCAGCTCCCAGTTTTTCTCAAAGTAAAAGCCAGACTCTTCACAACAGGTTCCAAGGCTCCATCAGTGTTTCTCATCAGGCNCTTAATATTTATTTATTTGGCTGTTCTGAGTCTTAGCTGGGGCTCGTGGGATCCTCAGTCCTTGCCATGGCATGAGGGATCTTGGGATACAAACTACTCCAAGAAATATAACTAGAAAAAATGAAAATGTTAGGTCAAAAAGATACATGAACCTCAGTGTTTATAGCAACACTACGTACATTTGCCGAGATATGGAAGCAAACTTAAGTGTAAATCAACAGATGAATGAATAAAGAGGTTTTATATATATATATACATATGGGACCAGGGACTGCACCCACGTCCCCTGCACTGGGGACTCTGAGTCTTAGCCACTGGACTACCAAGGAAGACCCAGGAATTGTATTCTTTAAATGGGTGAATTGAATGGGATATGAATCGTATCTCTCAATAAAGCTACTTTTTAAAAAACTAAATAAACAAATTACACGCAGGTACTCCCCTTCCCCCCCAACCTCCCCCTCAACGACGATCTCCAGGGTGAAGGCCACGTGCATGCCCATTCCTGGTTCCTGCAATTGTCTGCAGAAAGGCTTCGGAGCACAGAGGCTGAGAGCACTGACTTCAGAGTCACATCCCCCCTGAGTCTGAATCTGGATGCTGCCTCATGGTTGCTTGACCGAGGAGGGGTTCCTGATCCTGTTGTGCCTCACCCCCCACCAACTGTAGAAGTTACTGAGACATATATTGAGATAAAGTTAGGTTGTAAGGCACTTAAGAGAATGCCCAGGCCGCAGTGAGTGCAGGATAAAATATTAGCCTTTATTAAATTTTTATTACTTTCCTCCAGGCAATGAGGCCGTGTCCTCAGTCTCCTGCAGTGCTCGGTGTAGGGCCTCTCCTGTGGATGGCTGTTCCTGCAGCTGGCTGAGACAAGCACGCCCGCGTCGCTCCCACCTTTAAGAACAACTTTCTGTCCTGAACCCTCATCCCCTCCAGGTATCACCCCATTTCTTTATTCTTCCTTCTAGAAAAATTCATCAAAGAGTTTCCTATACTCACTTTCTATAGATCCTTGCATTCTGTCATCTTCTAAACTTCCTTTTAGGGAAATTTCAAACATGTACTTCGCCAGTCTGCTACCCCCGACGTTTTTGCTATGTGCTTAGTCGCTGTCATGCCCAACCCTTTTCGACTCCATGGACTATAGCCCACCAGGCTCTCTGCCCACGGGATTTCCCAGGCAAGAATACTGGCCATTTCCTACTCCAGGGGATCTTCCCAACCCAGGGATGGAACCTGCATCTCTTGAGTCTCCTGCATTGGCAGGCAGATCCTTTACCACTGTGTCACCTAGGAAGCCCTAATATTTTGTTCAAATGTCCCTGATTGCCTTAAAAATGTTGTTTTACGACTTCCCTGGCAGTCCAGTGGTTAAAACTCCCTGCTTCCAATGCAAGGGGTGTGGGTTTGATCCCTGGTCAGGGAAGCTCCCAAGTGCCTCGTGGTACAGCTAAAAACATTAAAAAAAAAAAAAAGTCTTTTTACAGTTGCTTCATCAGGGCTTTCCTTGTGGCTCAGCTGGTAAAGAATCCGCCTGAGAGACCTGGTTCGATCGCTGGGTTGGGAAGATCCCCTGGAGAAGGGAAAGGCTACCCGCTCCAGTATTCTGGCCTGGAGAATTCCATGGACTGTATAGTCCATGGGTTGCAAAGAGTCGGACCCGACTGAGCAGCTTTCACTTTCACTTTACTTTCATCTGAATCAGGACTTAGGTAAGGCCCAGACTTCACTGGGTCAGTTTGTCTCTTTTCCCTTCTCCACACCAGTCAAGCTTCTGCCCTACCCCTTGCTCTACCCAAGGTGGGCTTCTGGGGGTCACCAGTGACCTGCACGCTGCTCAGTGGGCTGCCCTCCCTGCTCACCCTGTCACGGGGGTGGCTCTGCTCCCGTCCTCCACACTGAGACCCCTCTCTGCTGGGACACCACGTGGGTCTCCAGCTCTTTCGTTTCCTCTCCGGTTGCTCCTTCTCCACTCCCCTCCCCACCTCTTGATACTGGTGTGCTCCTAGTCTGCATACTGGCCCTCTTTGGTTTTCTTTTCTTATTCCTTGCTGGTGTCACCCTCCCCATATTTTATCTCTAGCCCATCCAAAGGCCATCTCCACCTGCATGTCTAACAGTCATCTCCAACTTAGCGTGGCTAAAACTCAACCCCTACAGAAATCCTCATCTCATCCTTGCAGTAACTTTGGCCCTTACCCTTGGACTCATCCTCACCTCCTCTTTCTCTCATACCCATGTTAATCCCTCAGGAAGCCCTGTGGGTTTGCCTGCTTATCGCCACTTACTGCCACAAACCCTGGTCCAAGCTACTTCCATCTCTTAACTGGACCTTGCAACAACATCCCACCTTCTCTCCTTGCCACCAGCTTTCTTCCTCATTTTATCTTCAACCCAGGCTCAACCCAGCAGCTGAGGTCCCTTTGAAGCACTCTCTGCTCAAAACCATCCACCAGCTCCCAGTTTTTCTCAAAGTAAAAGCCAGACTCTTCACAACAGGTTCCAAGGCTCCATCAGTGTTTCTCATCAGGCAACGCTGGCATCATGGGCAGGGAAACTCTTCCTGATGGGGATGGTCCTGAGCAGTAGAGGATGTTAGCCATAGCCCTTGCTCATTAAATGCCAGCAAAGGATCCCCTCCCACCCTTGCCAGCCACTGTGACAACTAAAATGTCGCCTTGCACTTCCAAACACTGCCTGGTGGATCTGGAAATTCCAGGCGATACTCTTACAAGGCTTGCTGCAGCCTTGCACGCCTCCCTAGCCCCACAGCTGCCACCCCTCCAAGGTCGCTGACTCCCCTTAGACCACTCTCCTTGCGCTCCATCACCCCCCCCCCCCCCCCCCCCCCCCCCCTTCTCCCCCCCCCCCCGCCCCGAGCCCCCCCCCCCCCCACCAC
>SJYW01024802.1:1457776-1476584 GCA_006410735.1 Raphicerus campestris | reverse complement strand
ACCTCCCTCACTCCCTTGCTGCTGCAGACCCTGCCAGGAGCCCTCCTCCCCCAGACCACACAGAACCCCTTCTCCTGGGCACACTCAGGCACTATCTTAGCTCCCAGCCTTCCCAGGGCACCCTTCTGAAATTGCAAACCTCTTTGTTCCCAGGCCTCTTTGCTCTCTTTCCCCCCAGAGCACTTATCCCATTAAATATATGTTTTAATTCTTAACCTTGTTTATTTTTTGCCTCTAAGCTTCATGAAGTGATGTGGGGTATTTTGCTTGCTGCTACATCTGACTACCTGGCACACAGCAGACAAGTGATAAATATTTGTTAAGTGAAAGAAAGAATGCAGATGCCACAGATGTTTACTTACAGAGAGAAGAAAATAAGCAGCCACAGGAATAAAGAATTAATTTCACCCTCAGCAAGGACTGGAGTATGTTCAGCCTGGAGTGGCAAGTAGGGGAAGAGATGATGAAAAGCTCAGTTTATTTCTCAGATCAGTTCAGGAAGACTTCCTGGAGAAGGTGGGCTGTAGGACTCACTCTCAGCTCATTTCAAACCAGGTTATAACATCCTGGCAGCTTCCCCAATATTGATGAGTGCAGACAACACAGTGAGCCCAACTGGAAGAGCAGTGGAGTGTTTTCAGGTAGGGAAGCCCACTTCCTGAATCTATTTCTATCACAATTTACCAGTGCCTGTAGGAAGCTCCACCAGCAGGTTCCCCCACTGGAGGGCCAAGTTCAAATAGAGCCCCTGGATAATGCCTGCCTACCTGCACACGACCCACCCCCACCCTCAGAAAAGCCCACCCAAATGATTACACAGAGGCAAGCTGCCGAGAGCTTGCCTTCCGCACGCTCAGTGAATGAAAAGAAAGGACCTAGATTCACACTCACACAATGGAATACTTTATAGCTATTGAAAAGAATGAGACAGCTCTTTTTATACTGAATATGGAAGCATCATCCAGAGACATTATTAGGGGGGAAGAATGCAAGATGCAGAAGTGTATAGTATACTACCATTTGTACAAAATGAAATATATACATATCTAAACAAATATATATGCATATAAATGTATGAGTGCTCAGTTGCCTCTGACTCTTTGCAGGCCCTATGGACTACAGCCCCCCAGGCTCCTCTGCCCATAGAATTTTCCGGGCAAGGATACTGGAGTGGGTTGCCATTTCCTCCTCCAGGGGATCTTCCCAACCCAGGGATCAAATCCATATCTTCTGTGTCTCCTGCATTAGAAGTTGGATTCTTTGCTACTAATGCCATCTGGGAAGCCTACACACACACACACACACACACACACACACACACACACACACACACACACAGAGACTATCCCTGGAAGGATTACAAGAAATTGCTAACAGTAGCTGCTGGGAACAGGGGCTGGGGGTGAGTGGGTGCAAAATAGAGGTGAGGAAACACTTTTCACTGTAAATTCTTGCATCTTTCAAATTTTGTATTATGTCGATGTTTTGATACTACCTATTTGAAAAGAGTAAATTCAACTTTAAAAAGAACACAACCAGATTGACAAAATGAAAGCCAAACATGAAAAGTTCACGTAGGGTTTTAAAATGAAAACCACCTGCAGAAGGACAGGGGCCAGAGCAGAAGGATAGACTGCTCCCAGCAGACCAGAGAACGAGCTTCTCTATCAGTGGCTTCTCCATCTGCGGCCCGGGGCTGAGAAAGGCAGTGAGTTCCTAGGTGCCACGCAGAGCCAGGCAGCAACCAGAACCTGCACGGCTGGGGCAGGGCTGAGGGAAGGACTCCACTTCCCCCGCTGGCCCGGCCACATCTGACGCCTGAGCCACAGGATTCACTGCAGCTCCAATGTTCTAGGAGCTAGAAGCCAGACTGAGGAGACCGCGCCACCCACAGACCCACCTGGAGTAACAGGCCTCGGTGTGCTCGTCTAAAAGCAAAGGAGGCAGCTAGAGAGAGTGGTCAGGAAGGCCAAGGAGAATTGACTGCCTCCAAATACTTGAGGGGATGTCAGAGAGTGAGGAGACCTGTTCTGAGCCCCCTGGAAGACTCTACCTTCCAAAAACACTTTTCAGCCCAGTTCTTGCCAGAGGGGGCCCCAGATAACAGCTGTCCTTGAGGCCCCGCTGGGCCAGGCGCCCAGGTTGCTGGGTACTTTATTGGCATCGACTCTAAATTATCACGGTGGTCCTGGGGGGGTTCACTGTTCCTACTCCCATTTTAGAGACAAGAAAATTGAGGCTGTCACTGCTGAGGGTCACATCAGTACATGATGGAGTCAGGGCTCAAACTGGAGGCCACACTCTGAACACAGTCATCACAGGTTGGGCCAGAACTCGAAGGCCATGTGATTCTGTTGTTGTTCAGTTGCTCAGTCATGCCCACCTCTTCCCAACCCCAAGGACTGCAGCACCCCAGGCTCCCCTGTCCTTCACTGTCTCTAAGAGTTTGCTTGAAGTCATGTCCATTGAGTCACTGATGCCATCCAACCATCTCACCCTCTGGCGCCCCTTTCTCCTCCTGCCCTCCATCTTTCCCAGCATCAGGGTTTTTTCCAATGAGTTGGCTCTTCACATCAGGTGGCCAAAATATTGGAGCTTCAGCTTCAGCTCTTCCAGTGAATATTCAGGGTTGATTTCCTTTAGGTTGATCTAGCTATGGCAAACTAAGGCAGGTCTTGGATCCTCTGCCAAAGTGACTCGGGTACAAGGAAGGCTAGTGAGGTGGATGCTGAGTAGAACTGGACCTCCCTGATACCTCCCTGATCCTCGATCCTCTTCGATGCCCCTGCGGCTTCTCCCAGAAAGGCAATCAATGGCCTTTTCCACAGTCCTGGCTGAGACATACAGCTTGGATCGTCCGCACCCTAGGGCAAGCGCCACTTCCCCCGCCCCCCACCAGAACCCCAGCCTCCAGCCCCCCGGAGGAGGGCAGCGGGTCGGGTCTGGGGAGGGCACGCTGCCCGGAAGCCGCGGCTGGGATGCTCCCAGACACTGTGGGCGGGCGTTGCACGGTCGGGGTGGGGTGCGGTGCGCTGCGGGGGAGCAGCCGACCCGCGAGATGCGCCCCTCCCCACCCTGCGGCGCCAGGCGCGCAGGTTAGGGCAGCGGCCACGCTCCCGGGCGCATGACTCAGCAGCCGCCTCGCCAGGAGGGGCGCGGGGCACACAGCTTCCCGACGCGGGGGCGGAGTGGTGGGGGACGGGTAGGAGGGGGCCGCCCCGCCGCCCCCGCGGGAAGCGCCGAGGGGCGCGTGGGCCCGACGTTCCGCAGCAGCCGCTTGCCAAGCCGCCCACGCAGCCCCGAGCCCGGCCCGGCGCGCCCGCCCCCGCGGAGCCCCCGGGACGCGCCGCCCGCGGAAGGGCTTCCCCAAGCTCCGAGCGCTCCCCTCCGGCTGCTCCGGGGGTTTACGCTCTAGTGTCCGAGGGGCGGGAGCCTGCAAATCCTGAGAATCTGAAGCGGGAAGACCCCGCGGAATACACCCCGCCCTCCCCGACCTGCAGGCCCTGGCCGCCCTGCACGGGGGCCCAGGTCTGTCTCCTTGGTTTCTCGCAAAAACAAACAAAAAACAGCGGATTCAGAGCTCCCTTCTTGAGGCTCTTAGCATTTGGAAGTCAGTTTTCTCATCCAAGGTAAGTTGGTCCTGTTGCAGCGACCTCTGAACGGCTTAGCTTTGCCCTAGCCTCGGTGACCGGTAGGCAGAGAGGGGCCCAGAGGTGGGCAAAGACCGATTGTCCCCACTGGGCAGAGGGGACACCAAGGTCCACTGAAGAGAGGGGGGTGGATTTGCAGCAGTTCACACTTGGGGTCAGTGAGGGTGGGCAGAGAATAGGACCCCGGAGTCCTGGTTTCTGGGTTCAGTGGAGCTGCTCCAGGAAAATGTCCTCTACCCACCCCTTCCGCTGCTGCCTCAGGGTGCCTTCACCTGCCTCTGGAATTCCCTTTGGCCCTGTCCCACGGGTCCTTAGGAGTTGCGTAGCTCCAAGAATATCCAGGATGCCCAGCAAACCGGTTTGGAAGCACCTGGGCATCTCTGTTCCTAAAGACCAGTCTGTGCACCGGAAACGTTAGACACAGCCAGGAGATTCCCAATTGCTCTGCTGAGTTTTTGTTGCTGTTTTAAATAATCATTGTGTTGAAGTGATGTGTTGAATGAAAATCGTGGTAGATTGGAATCATTTATCACGGAGGAAATTGTGGAATTCCCCTGCCTGTCTGCTGGGATGGGGAATGCATTCCTGATTGGAAACAGGGAGGCAGCTGGTTTGACCTGCTGCACCCAAACTTGGAGAGGTCATGGGCGCTTGGCCCTGGCCACAGCCGGGCCAGTTCAGAGCAGATCACTGCGGTTTGGCCAGCATCTTGCTGCTGCCAGCACCTGAGCGTCCAAACACAGCACCTCTGCAGAGTCCCAAATACCTCGCCCCTGTACCGCCCACCTGCTTCTTCCTGGAGCTCACAGCCTCCAGAGGCCGAATCTCCTCCACGCTCCAGGCAAAGTGAGGGGGAGAAAGTGGAGGTGCTGTAGACTCGCCCCATTGGGGGACCAGGAGGAGCTGGCTGGGCAGCAGAGAGAAGCAAGCACACAGAGAAAGAAGGAAGCCAGAGTCGGGACAGCATGTGCAGTCTGGGCAGTGAGAAGGCAGCGAGGAGGCGTGTGCTGTGGGGTGGGGTCATCACCCCCTCCTCCAGCCCTGAGTCAGGAACGGGCCCACCCTAGCACAGACGCACCTTCTCCGTCCCCCAAACGCAGCCAAGCCAGACTCACACCCACTCTCCCTCCCGGCAGCGTCCTAGCGGCTCCCTGACCAGAGCTCATACCACTGCCTGGTGGAGAAACAGGAGAGGCCTGGAGCCTGGCTGCTGCTTCCCATGGCTGCTGCTTCCCATGGCTGCTCCCAGGCCAGGCGGTGACCCCAGAATCCAACCCTTTCTCCTTTGTCTCTTTTCTGCCTGGTGACACGGCAACAACTCAGGTTCCCTTTCCCTCCCATCCTCTTAGACCTGTTTTCCATTTCTAGTTGAGCCTGCTGATGGGCTGTGTGCGAGTGTGTGCATGTGCAAAGAGAGAGAGAAAGTATGTCAGTGTATATGTGTGTGTGTGTCTGTTGGAACACTCCAAGGCTTTCTTATGCTTCATTCTTCCTAAAGCTTCCCAGGCTGAGGACTGGACTGCTCAGAGGCTTGGGTCAAAGGAGGAGGGGGCTCTCCATCCTCATGGGTAGAATTGGGGTGGGATCTACGCTCCCCAGTTGGCCTTCAGACCTGAACCTCTGCTCCAGCGTTTCCCAGGTGCTCATCTGCGGAAACTGTGCCCATGAGTGTGGGCACCGCCCACCCCCTCATGGACCTCCCTCCAGCTGAGACTTTCTTCAGCCCTGACGCCGTACCCCCTCCGTCCACTCAAGGATGGATGAGGCTGCCTGTGCCCTACGCACTGAGAGCTTATTCCTTCTCATGTTGTTCATCACACACTACTAGGTATTGAGTTCGCCTCCATCCCCCACCCTTCTCAAGCTCATGTAACATCCACCTACTGCCTGCCAACATCTCCCCCCACCACGACAGACCCCATTAGAGTTGTGTGAGATTTTTGCCGTCTAACATATTATTTTAAGGCCCTAGAAAGGATCAGAATTGCTTAACCAAGCACCAGGATGCTCCTTAGATTCCTGCCTTGTGAATTTTGCACATGGGGCTCATTGGGGAAGTATTCCTTCTCCAGCGCAGATAATTTCAAGACTAGCCAGTGTGGGAGTGAGTGCCCCGGGTCCCTCCCCTTTGCTTGCCAGGCAGTGCTAATTCCTTGCAAAATACAGTGGATGTGAAGACCACTTAGGCTTCATCAGCCTCCCCCGTGAGCCCTTCAACACCTTCTGAGCCTCCTGCCCGAGCTGTTAGACATCCTCTTCCCTCGTCAAGCTCGTCCTCCGACACTGCTCAGATAAATTCCCATGCTTTTAGAGCCAAATGTGTTGTTTGTCTCCTGTCCTAGGAGAATTTGCATTTTAACAAGGGGGATAACCTGAAGTCCCCAAAGGAGTCTCTAATTGTGGAATTACTGGCCTTGGCAAGATGTTCTGTAAGGCAGAGAGACCTCCCTGGGTGCCCTCATCCCCTGTGACTGGAGCTAAGTTTGGCCCTGCACACCCACGGGGCAGCCCTAACTGGTTCTCTCAGTCCCTCACTGCATACTGACAAGAGCGCTGGATGAAGAGCGTGGAGAAGCTGAGTTGTAAACCTAGTTCGGCCACTAATCAGTTTGGAAGCACCAGCCCTTTCTCTCTCAGGCCATAGTTTTCTCATTTGCCAAGAGAAGTTTGGTGCAAATTACCTTCAAGAACCTTTTCAGCTCTGACATTTGCCTGACATTTGGAGGGTCTGGGGAACCCTGGTACAGCTCCCAAGGCTGTCCAGCCCCTGGGGCTGTAGACACCTTCCTGGTGGGGGCAGGGGCCGGTGCTTCTCTGGGCAGGACTTCCACTGGCCTGCAGGCCTCCTGTCCACAGCAGCCCGCCCCCTGCTGGGGAGGGAAGGTAGTACTCAGCACAGGCCCCGCCTGGCAGTTACATAACCCTCCCAATGGGATGTTCTAAACAGCAACAGCACAGCAGCCTTTGCCCTGGCCCACCCGGTGCCCCCAAACACACACAGACACGCACACACAGGTCTCTGCCTGTGATGGCCTCACAGCCACAACCACCTTTCCATCTTCTCTTTTCCATTTGTTTTCTTGCCGCTGTTGTTCAGTTGCTAAGCCGTATCTGACTCTTTGTGACCCCATGGCCTGCAGCACACCAGTCTTCCCTTGTTTTTTTCTAGAAGGTATTTATTCTAAGAGAGTCCTTACAAGATGCAACTCCTTTACCCTCTGGGCTTGACCAGAGTGAAGCAGAGTCCTCCCCTAGTCACCCTGACCGCTCAGCTTCCACCAAATCGCCAGGTCGTATCAAGCATCCCACTTTTCTCAGCCCCTCCCTGCTCTGTCTCCCTTTCTGACTGCAGAGTCCTGTGAAGAGTGGGTCTGCCTTCCAGTCCCAGAATGGGAGAATTTGGAGAAATGGATTTAGCTTTCATTCCAGTGAACGGGAGGCATTCTCCTGGTTCAGACTCCATCCCCCCACCCTCCCCTGTTGTTCTTGACAAGGTCACATACGAGATGACACTGTGGTTTCCCCATTTAGAAGACAGATGAGGTCATTGTTACCACTGTGGGGTGTTGGGTGGCGATTTAGGTCCCCTCAGCATCCATAAGAAAAGTGCAAACAATCTGAAAATGCACCTGAAGAAATTGAGCTTGGGCTTAAGGAAGCAGTTCCCAGCTAGTCAGTTGTGAGACCTCACCACAGGTCACTAAGGGATGACAGGTTTGTCCTGCCCAGCTGCATTTCAAGGCAGGCTCCCATTCATGTATCTGGTACACACTGTCCAGAGGTTGAGTGGTGGTTGAAGAAAGGTCCCACATAGAAATGTGACCTGGAAGACTTCCTGAAGGAGTCCTGAACCTGGATTCTCCTCGATAGCTATGGTCTCACTCTGGATGAAACTTGGGCCCTGGTTTCTTTATCTGTAGAAATATTACAGCGTATTGAGCACTTACTACATGCCCAGAACAGCTTAAAATATATATAATCTAATTTTAAAATGCTTTACAACAGCCCTTTAAAGTACATATTATTCCTTATTTCATAAATGAGGAAACAAAAAAACAAGGCTCAAAGAAGCTATAAGGGAACTCAGTGCTCTCTGGTGACCTAAATGGGAACCCGGAAAAGAGGGGATATGTGTATACACACAGCTGATTCACTTCGCTGTACAGCAGAAACTAACACATTGTAGGACAGCTATACTCCANGGGGAAGTATTCCTTCTCCAGCGCAGATAATTTCAAGACTAGCCAGTGTGGGAGTGAGTGCCCCGGGTCCCTCCCCTTTGCTTGCCAGGCAGTGCTAATTCCTTGCAAAATACAGTGGATGTGAAGACCACTTAGGCTTCATCAGCCTCCCCCGTGAGCCCTTCAACACCTTCTGAGCCTCCTGCCCGAGCTGTTAGACATCCTCTTCCCTCGTCAAGCTCGTCCTCCGACACTGCTCAGATAAATTCCCATGCTTTTAGAGCCAAACGTGTTGTTTGTCTCCTGTCCTAGGAGAATTTGCATTTTAACAAGGGGGATAACCTGAAGTCCCCAAAGGAGTCTCTAATTGTGGAATTACTGGCCTTGGCAAGATGTTCTGTAAGGCAGAGAGACCTCCCTGGGTGCCCTCATCCCCTGTGACTGGAGCTAAGTTTGGCCCTGCACACCCACGGGGCAGCCCTAACTGGTTCTCTCAGTCCCTCACTGCATACTGACAAGAGCGCTGGATGAAGAGCGTGGAGAAGCTGAGTTGTAAACCTAGTTCGGCCACTAATCAGTTTGGAAGCACCAGCCCTTTCTCTCTCAGGCCATAGTTTTCTCATTTGCCAAGAGAAGTTTGGTGCAAATTACCTTCAAGAACCTTTTCAGCTCTGACATTTGCCTGACATTTGGAGGGTCTGGGGAACCCTGGTACAGCTCCCAAGGCTGTCCAGCCCCTGGGGCTGTAGACACCTTCCTGGTGGGGGCAGGGGCCGGTGCTTCTCTGGGCAGGACTTCCACTGGCCTGCAGGCCTCCTGTCCACAGCAGCCCGCCCCCTGCTGGGGAGGGAAGGTAGTACTCAGCACAGGCCCCGCCTGGCAGTTACATAACCCTCCCAATGGGATGTTCTAAACAGCAACAGCACAGCAGCCTTTGCCCTGGCCCACCCGGTGCCCCCAAACACACACAGACACGCACACACAGGTCTTTGCCTGTGATGGCCTCACAGCCACAACCACCTTTCCATCTTCTCTTTTCCATTTGTTTTCTTGCCGCTGTTGTTCAGTTGCTAAGCCGTATCTGACTCTTTGTGACCCCATGGCCTGCAGCACACCAGTCTTCCCTTGTTTTTTTCTAGAAGGTATTTATTCTAAGAGAGTCCTTACAAGATGCAACTCCTTTACCCTCTGGGCTTGACCAGAATGAAGCAGAGTCCTCCCCTAGTCACCCTGACCGCTCAGCTTCCACCAAATCGCCAGGTCGGATCAAGCATCCCACTTTTCTCAGCCCCTCCCTGCTCTGTCTCCCTTTCTGACTGCGGAGTCCTGTGAAGAGTGGGTCTGCCTTCCAGTCCCAGAATGGGAGAATTTGGAGAAATGGGTTTAGCTTTCATTCCAGTGAACGGGAGGCATTCTCCTGGTTCAGACTCCATCCCCCACCCTCCCCTGTTGTCCTTGACAAGGTCACATACAAGATGACACTGTGGTTTCCCCATTTAGAAGACAGATGAGGTCATTGTTACCACTGTGGGGTGTTGGGTGGCGATTTAGGTCCCCTCAGCATCCATAAGAAAAGTGCAAACAATCTGAAAATGCACCTGAAGAAATTGAGCTTGGGCTTAAGGAAGCAGTTCCCAGCTAGTCAGTTGTGAGACCTCACCACAGGTCACTAAGGGATGACAGGTTTGTCCTGCCCAGCTGCATTTCAAGGCAGGCTCCCATTCATGTATCTGGTACACACTGTCCAGAGGTTGAGTGGTGGTTGAAGAAAGGTCCCACATAGAAATGTGACCTGGAAGACTTCCTGAAGGAGTCCTAAACCTGGATTCTCCTCGATAGCTATGGTCTCACTCTGGATGAAACTTGGGCCCTGGTTTCTTTATCTGTAGAAATATTACAGCGTATTGAGCACTTACTACATGCCCAGAACAGCTTAAAATATATATAATCTAATTTTAAAATGCTTTACAACAGCCCTTTAAAGTACATATTATTCCTTATTTCATAAATGAGGAAACAAAAAAACAAGGCTCAAAGAAGCTATAAGGGAACTCAGTGCTCTCTGGTGACCTAAATGGGAACCCGGAAAAGAGGGGATATGTGTATACACACAGCTGATTCACTTCGCTGTACAGCAGAAACTAACACATTGTAGGACAGCTATACTCCAATAACTGTTGAAAAAATGAATGCAAGGCATTCCAGCTGGTGGAGCAGGAGTCATACCCGGGTATGCCTGCCTGCAAAGCCCAGGCTCTGGACCACTTGGATCTTGAAAACTCCCAGGTGGCTCAGCGGTAAAAAAAAAATCCACCTGCCAACACAGGAGACGCAGGTTCGATCCCTGGGTTGGGAAGATCCCCTGGAGGAGGAAATGGCAACCCAGTCCAGTATTCTTGCCTGGAGAATCCCCTGGACAGAGGAGCCTGGCGGGCTACAGTCCACGGGGTCGCAAAGAGACACCACTGAGTGACCAAACAACAGCAACGTGGTTTCCTTCAGTTCCTTTCGGCCTGAACAACCTAGTTTCTCCCTCCCACTCCTCCTCCTCCTACTCGTGTGTTAATGCCCTTGCTGCCTGAAGTGGACAGGACCCTCCATTCCTGTGTGAACGCAAGAAGCCCTTTGCAACTTGTGTGGGAACCCACACTTCATGCTGCTCACAAAGCAGAGGAGGAAGGTGCAACGGCAGCCCCAGCCTCAGAGGTCCCACCACGTGGCCTTGCATTTGGGGGTCTGCCAGGTGCAAGAAGCACGTCCCCAGGACCTGTTCCTAAGATACCCCTTGCTAAGCTGCTGCCACCCTGGGCCCTCTGAGAGTTCTTGCAGGCCCCAGTGGAAAACGTTTAGGGTCTACAACAGGGGCGTCTGTGTCTAAAATTCCTTATGTGGGGTTTAAGTCCAAGATTCAGGCCTCTTTCCAGACCACAGTCCAGCTGGTTGTCTGGCTCTCCCCGATTTTTCATGTCACCCTCCCCCCAGACCTGACCTATCTGCCTTTTTTCACAGGTGACCTCTGAAACTCGGGCTGCATAGATATTTGCTGAATCAGCAGGACCGACTGCTGCTCCTCTCACTGGATTTCGGGCCAAGAGGAAGATGTGCCAGGATGGCCTTGCGAGGGCCTCTGCTGTTGGCCATGTGGTTCCGAGAAGGGTTGGGGAAGGAAGGAGGTGGCGGTGGAGCAGGCACGCAGGTGGCTTTGCTCTGGAGTCCTGTTGTTTTGGGCTGAGAGTGAGGAAGGAGCAGTGGCCCGGGCCCTCAGAGAGGCAGGGGATGGCAGAGCACCACGAGTGTCTGCCCGTGCCAGCTTCTGGGTGAGCAGAAGATGCCCAAGCCCTCCTCCTCTCCGCAAGCCTTCACTCAGGCCCCTTTTCCAGCTGGCCAGCCTGGTGTCATCCCCTCCTTATTGAGATGGGCAAGAGGAGGACAGGGAGGGTGGGGAATAAGACCATAGTGTGATTTCCTCAGCTAGCAGAGGTTTTGGCCACTGGGAAGAAAGGACCAGTACTGAGCTCTTCCTATGTTGATGGGTTTAGCCTTGGGGGGTGGNACAGGGAGGGTGGGGAATAAGAGCGTAGTGTGATTTCCTCAGCTAGCAGAGGTTTTGGCCACTGGGAAGAAAGGACCAGTACTGAGCTCTTCCTATGTTGATGGGTTTAGCCTTGGGGGGTGGAGGGGAGGGGCCGCAGGTCAGAGTGGGGAATGGTAAGCACGTGCATCACGGGCATGTCCTTGGATCGACTCCTCCCAGCTCTGTCCCTCCAGCTGTCCCTGCCTCTTGCTATTCCTCATGTAAACCCTTGGCGCCAACCTCAGAAACCTCTCTGGGCTCTGGATATGCTGTGAATGCTCTCTTTTTTTACCCCATTCTGTTCTGATAGAGGCAGGCTCTGGCCTCCTGCAGTCCGCTTAACACTTACCAAGACGTTTCTAGACCCCTGTCTAGAGTGCATTGAGCACGGACTGTCTGTGTCTTTTCTATCTCTTCGCAGCAGAGAGTGCAGGATTTTGAACAAGTACAACAGAGTTGACCTTCACACACTCTTAAGAGCTCCCATGAGGGGCTGTCTTGGAGATCTGCCACCTCCAGGCAGACAGCCTTGATTCAGTAGGAGCACAGAAGCCTACTCCAATCGGGGTCTCAGACAACAGGCTAGAAGTCACTTCCAGTAGTCTTCCTGCCATCCCCCGACTCTGGGGAACACAAGACCATGGTGCTCAGAAGATGACCCAAGATTTAGTTTATGCTTAAGATGGGAGCAGAGAGGGGGAGACTTTTCTACACAGCTTACATGGAAGCAAAGGATGGAAGGAAGAAAATGTGGGGAGAGGGTGTGTTTGAGGGGAGGGATGAAAGGGGAAAGAGAGAACATATAAAAAAGACAAAGGAGGAAGCAGAGAGGACAGGAGCACCCGAGACATTTGGAGTTCACGGCCCCATGGAGATGGGGAGCTCAGGGGTAGGAGCTGAATTTGAATTGTAATGAGAGAATCTTAGCCTGCTTCCAGTAATCCTCTGCCCATGGACGTGGGGACTTGGGCAAGCCCTGGGATCCACTGACTCTGAACACATGGCTGGGTGGACAGATGGACACGTGCTCAAGCAGAGAAGCTGTGGCCACACTGAAGCCTGGAGCTTCAGGCCGGTTCATATGCTTCCATGGTGAGGAGGGGACTTTGCTGGGTCAGGCTGAAGCTCTGGCTCCAGCCAGGAAAGGGATAATCAATTCTGTAGAGGCTGTGAGCCTTGATTGAAAAAATAAAGAGGAGGAAGCTAGATTGCTGCTTTCATTAAGAGGCAAAAGCAGTGGGGGCTGGAGCTTAGCAAGAGCCAGGAAGCAGCAGAGAAAGAATGTTAACCCCTTGGGTGTCATTCTTCCCGATGTCTTTACACTCACCCAGTCCCACATTGTTGCTTCCTTGATCTGACCTCCAAGGCCACCAGCTTCGTAGCTCCCTTAGCTGGAGGAGGGAGAGGCTGGGCAGCATATTAATGGAGATCTGATGACAATTAAACAATCTATTATTTCCCAGCCCCAGGGTCCCCAGGGCTCCCGCCTCTCCTGGATTCAGGGAAGAAGATGAGTTCTGGGGATAAGAGATAAGCTGTGCAGTGAGATCACAAGTCTCACAGTGCCTGGTAACCCTCACCCCCACCTCAGCAACCTCATTAGGGCCGCATTCTCACCCTTGCTGAGGCCAGAAAAGGGGAAGGAAGAAACAAAAAAAGGATTTCAGCAAAATTATGATGGAGAGACCCCTCTGTTGGCTCTTCCTCCTACGTCAGCATGCCCAGTAGGGAACTGATTCAGCAGGGAGATTCCCAGGAGAGGCCCCAGGAAAAGGGCTGCTGGCTCGGCTCTCTCTCCCTCAGTCTTATCTGGTCCATGGAATGGTGCCCATATCTAACCCAACAGCACTGAGAGGTTGGGTAGAAAAGGACAGATATGCAAAAAGGGGGTCGTGGGCGGAGAGCAGGATGGGGCCAAACGTGTAGTCAGCAAAGATGATTCCTTCCTGACGTTCTGTGGGGGAAACTTTGGCTGAAGTTAAGCAGAAAAGTGGGGAGACACGGGTGGTCCAAAAGGCATTTAGTCTGCCTGGATGCCCAAGATTTCCCATCCAAGTGGGGAGGGAGCTGAGGGAGGAGGTGAGGCATTTGTTTCTGAGCTCTCTAAGTCTCTGGGTGTCTAGGCTTGAGGAGCAGGAAGGGTGAGCTGGCAGATCTGAAGAAAGGAAGGGGTTGCTGGCAGTGTTAACCTCTTGGTACCTGGCACAACTTCCTGAAAGATTTCCAACAACTTCCACTCTCTTCCACCATTTTAATTACTTATTTTTGTCCTGCTCCCTTGGGAAGGAAAAGCAGGACAAGGGAGAGGGGAAGATGAGGACATGATGGTTTCTCTCCAGTTGTGACATGTGAGGCTGCATAGGAATCCAGATGATACCTAAAACCCCAGCAAGAGCCCCTGGGTTCCCAGCAAGAGCCCCTGGGCAGGAGAGTTTGGGCCCTTTAAGCTGCTTTGGGGGCCACAGCAAAGTCCTTATTCAGGAAAAATGAGCTTTCCTCCACCCTTCTTGCCCACACAGTCCCCGAAGGGATGCAAAGAAATTTGGAATGTGGTGGAAAAGTAGGAGGACACCGAGGAGCGTGAGGAGAGGAACCACGATTCCCTGGGAGCTGTGGCTGTCCTAGGAAATGGAATGGAATAATTCCGCCCCCTATTTGGGGTGTGGGGAAACACATGGTATTTTGGATTTTTTTTTGTTTTAGATTTCTTTTTTCACCTTTTGCTAAGCCATGAGCAGTGAGGGAAAACTGACTTTCTGCTTTTTCTGCCAAATAAGGAAAGAAAACCGTGACACTGAAGGAAGAGCAATGGACCATTGAGGGAGCTTGGAAAGAAAGCCGCATCTTCTTGGGGTTTGAATCAAACGCTGTGGAGTCACCCTGGATCTTCCCCTCTTAAGAGCCCAAGATTTTGGTCATATCTACCCTGTGTCCTGACCCAACTTGTCTAACTGCAGTAGATATGAGGAGAAAATGAGCCTATGTCAAATCTTTACAATTATCTGTAGATTAAAGCATGCCAAGGCTGCTGAAGATGACTCTTGGTTCTCCTCCTTTCCCACCCCCAACTTCCTTGGCATCCCATTGTCAGGGTCAGGTGCTGACTAGCTTCTGATTTCCCCTTAGCTGTTCTTCCATCACCTGTCTCCTCAGAGAAAGGAAGTTGACATGGTCACAGCCTTCCCAACACAGAGGAGAGAATATTCCAGTCTTCTTCCCTTCTTCCCATATCCCTAGTTCATGGATATTGGATGTAAAGAAAAAGAGCTTGAAGTTCTAGAGTTTCTTGTTNGGAAGCTGACATGGTCACAGCCTTCCCAACACAGAGGAGAGAATATTCCAGTCTTCTTCCCTTCTTCCCATATCCCTAGCTCATGGATATTGGATGTAAAGAAAAAGAGCTTGAAGTTCTAGAGTTTCTCGTTAGGGGCTAATAAGCATATTTCTCTCTGGACCTAACGTGAGATTCCACTTATCACCAAATACCCAAGGGGAAACAAGATTTGCAGTCACCAGCCATAACAGGAATTACATCCAAATGCCAACTCCGTTTGCCAACTGTCTCATCATTATTCCCTTTCCACGATTGCTAACACCCTGCATAGAAATCCTCCTTGAGTCAGAGGGTAGAGCTGTAACCAGGCAGACCTGACACTATAAAGGGATTCTCCGTGGGCTTGGTGGGCTGCTACCTGGCACTCCTCTAGATTTGTGGGGATTCAGAAGAAAGGGGCCCACTCAGGTCAGAGCAGAGTAAGCTTCCCCAAATGAGCCACTCCTGGCTTTGGCTCCCACTGCATCAGTTAAAGAGCTAGCTGTTCCCCTGGGAGATGCTTTCTCCCACCCTCCTCTTCCTCTGTATGCAGCCCCTCTTCCTTCTCACATCATCTTGCCTCTCAGACTTATGTTCTGCCTCCCAAGTCCCCTCAGACCCCAGTTCTACTCTTCCTGGACCCTGCTCTGTTTAAAGCTCTTAACATGTCTTTTTTTCATATCTCCCTCTCCATTCAAATAATTTTACTACCCAAACTCCCATCCAGATTTTCCCTAACTTGAAAAGATTCTTCAACTGTTCTCTTTTCTTCAGTTTAATCTTCCCCCCTAACTTCGCCCCCAGTCTTGTCCCCTTTGAAATCTGCCAGTTTTCAATAACCCTAATCACCCCATGTCTCCTCTTCTGACCTCTTTTGCTCCAACATCCCCTAGACCCCTCGAACACTGGTGTCGTTCCCTCCTTCCCCCCAAATCTCCTTGACATACTTCTGCCCCTAAGCATCTTCTCACCCCTCCACTTCACACTGCCCTAGTCCTCCAGACTCGGGTGCACCTGATTACCCCCTCGTCCCCCACTCATGTCCGTTAGCTTCCCTCCCTCCCGCAACGGTTCCCATGCCTTCTTCCCCACTCACTCGGGTCTCCTGCTCAGGACGCCCTTGCCGAGGGCAGCGGGGGATTTGTGCTGAAGGAGGGTTCCAGCAGCAGTGCAACAACTCGGTGGACGCTCCTTCTCCTTGTCAGCCACGGCCCCGGGCGCCACCGGGTGCTGGTGGGGCGACTGGGGTGCGTGAGCCCTGCCGCTGGGGCCCGGCTGGGGCTGAGCCAGGAGCTGTCCGTGGTGCTGAAGCGGGGGCTGCTCGGGAGCGGGCTGTGGCGCGGCGGGCGGCAGCTGTCCGTGGTCCTGGAGCGGCTCCTGGGCCCCGGCAGTGGCCGGCGACGGGGGCACGAGCCCGGGCGGAGGCTGGGCTTGCAGCAGCTGCTGGTGCTCCCACAGGCTGCGGTTCTCGGCGCTCAGCTCGTCCAGCCGCCGCTCCAGCTCGTCGATGCGCTGGCGCTGGGTGTGGATGAGGCTCTGTTGGTTCTGCACGATGGCCGTGAGCTCCTTGAGGTAGAGCACGGCGCGCACCGGGTTCTCCAGCAGGCTCTCCATGCCGCCCGCCGCCGCCTGCGCCCTGCCTGCGCCTCGGCGGGCGGCGGGGAGCGCGAGGGCGCGCACGAGCCCAGCAGCCCCGGCGGTCCGCTCGCCTCCCTCCCGCCGCCGGCGCCGCGTCACCGCCACACCGACATTCACACACGCACGGGGGGCGGGACCGCGGCGCCCGGGCCCACCTTCCCCCTCCCATCCTCCCTCTCCCACGCCCTCCAGGCTTCGTGAGGAGTCTCGGCTTCCTGCAGGGCTGGCAGGGGCGGAGAGAGGCGAATGAGAGAGCGGGTAGAGGCTCAGGATAAACGGAGGGGGCCCGGGATGGATGACATGAATCTGGCAAGAAGGGATAGCTGGCGAGGTGGAAGTGAGGTGGGACCAGGAGGAGGACAGAAGCACATAAGGAAAGAGGAAGCAGAAAAGGAGAGGATGGCCAAAGGAGACAGAGATGTACGAAAAAGAGGAAGTCTGACAGGTCACGCGTTCTTTTTCCTATGTCCAGTCATCCCAGGGGGTGAGGGTCCGTCTGAAAGACCTTCCGAGCAGAGGCCACACTTGCCTCTCGTGTACTCGGCAATCTTGTATTCTGCTGGGGGAATCCCCTGAAACAGGAGGATCATGGGACACTGAGAGACCCCAGACAACATCTGGTCCTACTTCTTCAGCCAAGGGGAAACTTAGGCTGGGAAGGCTGTTTGTTCATGCTTGATTTCCTCTGGGAATGAGACCTCAGGACAGTTTTAGCCATTCTAATAGGAACATGAACTAAATAAACCGGACCCTCTGTGTCATGGACTAAAGAGCTTCCAGAAGCTTCTTAAAGAGATAATTCTGTTTGAAAAACATCTATGAAATGCATACTGCACGGAACACTGTGCTAGGTGGTGTTAAGATAAGGGTGACTAGGATGGAATCTTTGGCTTCTTGAAGCTTATGATTAAGTAGGTGAAACAGGCAATAAATATTTCATTTCAATATTCAGTGGTGGTTGTAAGTGATAAGATGGAGATTGCCCCGAGTGCTATAGGAGCCCAATGGCTTGGGGATTTGAGAATGCTCCTTGGGAGAAATAACACTTGAAGTGGGAAAGATTTTCCAGAAAGGGAGAACAGCATTAGCAAAAGCTCAGAGATAGGAATCAGCGTGGACTGAATCACTCAATAATTTCTACAATAAATTTAAATAAAACACACACGAAGTGCTAAGTAACATATTAGGAACCATGCAGGCTAGCCATAGCATAGATCACAGGTTATCATTTCTGTATTCAGGAGGATTGCCACCTCTTAGAGTAGATATGGCATGCACATGAACAACTAGAATATAAATCAAAGTTTCTGTAAGAGAGCTTCAAGCCAAGTGCCATAGGAGTTCGGAGGAGTGAGAAATTGTGTTTAACTACGGTGATCTGATAAGGAGGAGGTGTTATTCAAGCTGGGCCCTGAAGGATGGGAAGTGTGTCATCAAATAGACAGAACAGGGGAAGGTCAGGAAGATATCTCAGGCAGCAAAAAAAGACTAAGGAACGGAAGTACAGCACCTCTGTATAATCCATTTTGGCAGGAAACGACCCTTTCCCCTGGGCTAGGAGTGCTCTTAGCATATCTGTTGGACTGCTGCATTTTCCACACAGGTAGTCCACCAGCCTCCCTGTCTACCTGCTGCTCCCCCAGGGTGGGTATATCTGTTGATACCAGGTATCCAGTGAGCTGGGTCAGCCACGCCCATCTGGTGCCAGACTTAAAAGACCTGGGAAGGATCTGTGCTCTGCAAATATATTGGTTTCTTTGCACTCGGGTTTTTATTTCACTTTCTTCCCATTTATTTTCCTAGCAGACTTCCTTTTGTAAAGAATAAGTGAAGAAAGCTTATCCACAGCTGACCCAACAGCTGGGAGAGCAGAGCACCCAGGAGGGTGACCAGTAATTTCCTCTGAAGAATGGAGATTAGGGGGTGGGATGAGCGCACACAAAATGCAAACAATTCTTCTGAATTTTCTTTGCCTGCCTAGTTGATTCATTGTCTAAACAAGAGTTGGGTGTTCATAGACACCAATACTATTTCTATAAGTGAAACAGTCTGCAGCATAATTATCTATGGGGGCTCCTATTAGTTCTGCTGTGTTGGAATCACTTGGAGTGGAGCCCAAATGTGTTTTTATCTTTTAACTTTTTTCCTTTGATAAAAAAAAAATTATTGAGTTACAACTCACATGTAATAGTATGCACCCACTTTGTGTGCACAGTTCAATGAATTTTGACAAAAATATACACTGTGTAATCAAACTTTCCATCACTGGAAAAAATGAGGTTATTACCTCATGCCCCTTTGCAGTCAATTGTTGTCATCCTCATCCCCAATCAACCACTGATCTGCTTTCTGTCAAGAGAGATTAGTTTTGCCTATTCTAGAATTTCACATAAATAGCAATCACAGACTATATTCTTGTTCTTTTTTTTTTTTTTTTTTTTTTACCACATAT
>SJYW01024802.1:1420747-1457494 GCA_006410735.1 Raphicerus campestris | reverse complement strand
TTTTTTTTTTTTTTTTGCACAGCATAATTCTTTTGAGGTTCATCTGTTCTGTTATAGGTATCAATATTTTGTTCCCTTTTATTTCTGAGTAGTCTTCTATGATATTGACACACTATAATTTATCTGCTTGCTTATTAATGGACATGTGGTTGTTTCTTGCTTTTGATTATCTTAAATAAAGCTGTTGTGATCATTAATGGACAGTTATTTATGTAGACATATGTTTTCATATGTTTCATATTTTATGCTACATGTGTCTTATAAGAAAGAAAAATCGAGAATTGGAATTGCCAAGTCATATACAAAATGTGTGTGTATGTATATATATACAAATATTTAACAATAAGAAACTGTCAAATTGTTTTCCAAAGTGGTTGTACTATTTTTTATTCTCATCAGCAGTATGTGAGAGGTTCAGATGTTTCTCATCCTTGCTATCACTTGGTATTTTTAGCCTTTTTTTTTTTTTTGGTTGCACTGGGTCTTTGTTGCTGTGCACAGGCTTTCTCTAGTTGTGGTGCAAAGGCTTCTCATTGCCTGGGCTTCTCTTGTTGCTTCTCTTAGAGCATAGGCTCCTAGGCACATGGGCTTCAGTAGTTGCGGCTCACAGGCTCTAGAGCCCAGGTTCATTGGTTGTGGCTTGTGGGATCAGTTGACCTGCAGCATGCAGGATCTTTCCAGATGAGGGGTTGAACCCATGTCCCTTACATTGCAAGGCAGATTCTTAACCACTGGAACACCAGGGAAGCCCTTGTGGCAAGAATTCAAGTTCTTTAGTACACATGGGGCTATTCAAACATTCTATTTCTTTGGGTATCCATTTTGGTAATTTGCTTCTCTTGTAGGCAGAATGACCTCTCAAAGATATCTTAGTCTTAATCATCAAAACCTGTGAATGTATTAACTTATATGGCAAAAGCCACATTAAATATGTGATAAAATTAAGAATCTTGAATCACAAGAGTCTTTATAAGAGGGAGGTGAGAATGTCAGAGAGGAGATGTGACAACAGAAGCAGAGGTCACGGTGAGGCAGTTGCTATGTGGAAGGCACTGGCGCCCCACTCCAGAACTCTTGCCTGGAAAATCCCATGGGTGGAGGAGCCTGGTGGGCTGCAGTCCATGGGGTCTCGAAGAGTCGGACACGACTGAGCGACTTCACTTTCACTTTTCACTTTCATGCATTGGAGAAGGAAATGGCAACCCACTCCAGTGTTCTTGCCTGGAGAATTCCAGGAACAGGGGAGCCTGGTGGTCTGCCGTCTATGGGGTCGCTCAGAGTCGGACACGCCTGAAGCGACTTAGCAGCAGCAGCCAGAGGGCAAGGAATGCAAGAAGCCTATATGTGTGTGTGCTCAGTCATATCTGACTCTTTGTGACCCCATGGACTGTAGCCCGCCAGGCTTCTCTGTCCATAGGATTTCCCAGGTAAGAATACTAGAGTACGTTGCCATTTCCTTCTGCGAGGGATCTTCCCGACCTAGGGATCAAACCCAGTCTCCTGCATTGCAAGGCAGATTCCCAACCACTGGACCAACAAGGAAGCCCTCTTCTCTTATTTTTAGTTTTCATTTTTCTACCTACTTGTGTTTCCTATACTAAAGCATATTGCATGGGAAAATAAGTATTTTGGTACAAGCTGGAGCAGGAGTTGGGAGATTTTCTGTAAAGGGCCAGATAGTAAACATCTGTCAGAGAAGGCAATGGCACCCTACTCCAGTACTCTTGCCTAGAAAATCCCATGGATGGAGGAGCCTGGTGGGCTGCAGTCCATGGGGTTGCTAAGAGTTGGACACGACTGAGTGACTTCACTTTCACTTTTCACTTTCACTCATTGGAGAAGGAAATGGCAACCCACTCCAGTGTTCTTGCCTAGAGAATCCCAGGGATGGGGAGCCTGGTGGGCTGCTGTCTATGGGGTTGTACAGAGTCGGACACTACTGAAGTGACTTAGCAGCAGCAGCAGCAGCAGCAGTGTTTCTTCTTCCTTTTCTTTTACTAGATTCTTAAGGTGGAAGCTTAGGTTGATGACTTTGGACCTTTCTTCTTTTTTCACATAAGCACTTAAAGCTCTAAATTTTTTGCTGTTTTTAAAGTCTTATAAAACACTCTCTTTACTGCATCCCACAAATTTTGTTTTCATTTTCATTTTGTTTGCAATTTCCCTGTTACTTCTAAATCTTTCCATTATTAATTTCTAATTAAATTCCTTTGTGGTCAGAGAACATATGAGTTCAATCTTCTTACATTTATCGAAACTTTTGGGACTTTATATGGTCCAATCTATAGTCTGTTTTTCTTGTTAAGATTTTTTTTTTAAATGTGGACCATTTTTCTAAAGTCTTTATTGAATTTGTTACAAAAATTGCTTCTGTTGTATGTTCTGCTTTTTTTGGGCATAAGGCATGTAGGATCTTAGTCCCCTGACCAGGGACTGACCCACACTCCTGCTTTGGAAGGCAAAGTCCCAACCACTGACCTCCAGGGAATTCCCTGCAGTTAGTTTTGATTACTATTTCATATGCAAGTGCCTGAGAGCCACTCTAGCTTTTTCACCGTTAATGTCTGCATGTGTGGTAGGCAGAATGATAGTTCCCGAAATGTCCATATCCCACCCTGAGAACCTGTGAATATGTTACCTTACATGGCAANGCCCTCTTCTCTTATTTTTAGTTTTCATTTTTCTACCTACTTGTGTTTCCTATACTAAAGCATATTGCATGGGAAAATAAGTATTTTGGTACAAGCTGGAGCAGGAGTTGGGAGATTTTCTGTAAAGGGCCAGATAGTAAACATCTGTCAGAGAAGGCAATGGCACCCTACTCCAGTACTCTTGCCTAGAAAATCCCATGGATGGAGGAGCCTGGTGGGCTGCAGTCCATGGGGTTGCTAAGAGTTGGACACGACTGAGTGACTTCACTTTCACTTTTCACTTTCACTCATTGGAGAAGGAAATGGCAACCCACTCCAGTGTTCTTGCCTAGAGAATCCCAGGGATGGGGAGCCTGGTGGGCTGCTGTCTATGGGGTTGTACAGAGTCGGACACTACTGAAGTGACTTAGCAGCAGCAGCAGCAGCAGCAGTGTTTCTTCTTCCTTTTCTTTTACTAGATTCTTAAGGTGGAAGCTTAGGTTGATGACTTTGGACCTTTCTTCTTTTTTCATATAAGCACTTAAAGCTCTAAATTTTTTGCTGTTTTTAAAGTCTTATAAAACACTCTCTTTACTGCATCCCACAAATTTTGTTTTCATTTTCATTTTGTTTGCAATTTCCCTGTTACTTCTAAATCTTTCCATTATTAATTTCTAATTAAATTCCTTTGTGGTCAGAGAACATATGAGTTCAATCTTCTTACATTTATCGAAACTTTGGGGACTTTATATGGTCCAATCTATAGTCTGTTTTTCTTGTTAAGATTTTTTTTTTAANCCTGTTACTTCTAAATCTTTCCATTATTAATTTCTAATTAAATTCCTTTGTGGTCAGAGAACATATGAGTTCAATCTTCTTACATTTATCGAAACTTTGGGGACTTTATATGGTCCAATCTATAGTCTGTTTTTCTTGTTAAGATTTTTTTTTTAAATGTGGACCATTTTTCTAAAGTCTTTATTGAATTTGTTACAAAAATTGCTTCTGTTGTATGTTCTGCTTTTTTGGGGCATAAGGCATGTAGGATCTTAGTCCCCTGACCAGGGACTGACCCACACTCCTGCTTTGGAAGGCAAAGTCCCAACCNTAGCAACTTCAGTCCTCTTGAAGTAACGATGGAGGTTGAACGGTGGGGAGGAGGTGAATGAAGGCAATGAGCTGTGAATCTTAATTCACACTTAGGCCTGGTCTTAAGGGCTTAAGCTACAAGTTGTCACATTCTGTATTTACAAGGTGCAGTGATTAATTGACAGAGCAGTCCAGAGAACAGGGTTTCTCCACCCCCTCTCCCCTCCTTTCTGTGTTTTCTGTCTTGTCATAGCATTTTAAAAAGATTGGAGGGTGGATACTTCCACAGAAAACACTTTGGAACAGGAGAGGAAGTGTCTCCACAAACAAGCANCCACCCCCTCTCCCCTCCTTTCTGTGTTTTCTGTCTTGTCATAGCATTTTAAAAAGATTGGAGGGTGGATACTTCCACAGAAAACACTTTGGAACAGGAGAGGAAGTGTCTCCACAAACAAGCAGTCCCAGGCAGGGGTGCCCCTCTGACATTTATGTTGCATCTCCAAGGTGACAGAGCAGAGAAGTCTTTAGTTTTTCATCAAAATCAAATGAACTGTCTCTTACATCAAGTGACAACCCTCACTCATTCGTTTAACACAGTTATCGAGCAACTATTATGTAAGTTTGGAAGGGCCACCTTCATAAGCATGTGACCTTTGCAGTCATACAGAGTCTCATGCTCAGAAAAACCCACATTTGAGTCAATGGTCTGCTGTCAGAACCTTGAAATCGTTACGCATTTTATCTCGACAGGGCTGTTTTGTGAGGTTGTAGGGAAGTCCGGCACAGGAGAGCCTGCCCACAGACAGCAGGTGTGTCCCATCCCACCCATCCCCCTACTCCAGGGCAGCCTTCTTGACACCCCGTGAGGAGAGAACTCCAAGGGACACGCATGTGGGGACAGAGTAGGCAGACTCACATCAGCACAGGGAGGGGTGTGGGGTCCCCGACTGGTAGGTGGGCCACTCAGAGGCCGGGGAGGACACTGTACATCCAACCCAGAACTTGCTCTGTGCACAGAGAGAAGGCAGTGACATTCGAAGAAACGCAAATAACCGAGGAACCCCATCACGTCCTTTCCTACTAATGTCACATCCTTATTAACCAGCAGTGCTGCTGGAAATGGTGACATGGAAGGAAAGGAAAAGATAGAGCCGCCGCCAGCTCCTTGTCCTCACAGCCCTGCTGAGTCATCAGTGACCCGAGGCAGAGTGTGGGGGTGGAGCTGCAAGTGTAGAGAGAGAAACATCCAGGTTTATGCAACATGTCCACTGCTCCCAGAAGAGTGAAACACGTACACGTGAACCAGCTGTCAACTGTGTGATTTTGGTGATTTCACATAGGAGTCAAATGCTCANAGGCAGAGTGTGGGGGTGGAGCTGCAAGTGTAGAGAGAGAAACATCCAGGTTTATGCAACATGTCCACTGCTCCCAGAAGAGTGAAACACGTACACGTGAACCAGCTGTCAACTGTGTGATTTTGGTGATTCCACATAAGAGTCAAATGCTCAGATTTCCATTTTAAATTTTCATGGTATGACATAGAGATGAATGAAAATTCGTGATGATCATTTACGTTTATTTTTTTTAACCTCTTAGCTTAGGATGGCATTAAATAGCAAAGAAAAATACTATGACAAACTATACTTCAATAAAAAATTTTAATAAACTATAATGGAAAGGAATCTTAAAAGAGTATATATAGACAGACATTCTTTTTAAGAATATGTATTTATTCTTAAATATAGATGTATTCTTTTTTACTCTTTTCCATATATATATATATATAAACTGAATCACTTTGCTATACACCAGAAGCAAATACAACACTGTAAATTAACTACAGTCCAAAACATTATTTTTGATATGGACCATTTTTAAAGTCTTTAATGAATTTGTTATGTTTTATCTTTTGGATTTTTGGCTGCGAGGCATGTAGGGGTCTTAGCATCTCAACCAGGGACTGAACCTGCACCCTGTGCACTGGAAGGTGAAGTCTTAGCCACTGGACCACCAGGGAAGTATCCACCCTCCAATCTTTTTAAAATGCTATGACAAGACAGAAAACACAGAAGAAAAGGAAAAGCTGTCTGTTTTACCGTCTCTAATGGCATTTTTTCCTGCCTTTTGAACGGGCGCTGCCTTCATCTTGTGTGGGGCCCACACGTTACGCAGTAGCCCTAGGGATGAGGCACCAGGGATCCAGGATCAACAAAATACAGCCCCTGCCCTCATAGAGCCTACAGGTCTAGTGTGAGAAACACAGGCGAAAGGAATGCGCCTAGAAATATATCATTAGAAGCTAATCAGTGGACTTCCCAGGGGGCTCCAGTGGTAAAGAACCTGCCTGCCAGTGCAGGAGACGTAAGAGACGCAGGTTCGATCCCTGGTTTGGGAAGATCCACTGCAGGAGGGCATGGTAACCCTCTCCAGTTTTCTTGCCTAGAGACTCCCATGGGCAGAGGAGGCTGGTGGGCTACAGTCCATAGGGTCTCAAAGAGTCAGACACGACTGAAGTAACTTGGCACACATGCATACACGCTAATCAGTGCTAAGTAAAAAAATTCAGAAGGTTACCTCAGGGCACATAGTAGCAGGACCTAAGCTAGCCTTGGGGTCAGAGGAAGTGATGTTTGAACAGAGATGTGAGGCATAAGCAGGTGTCCATGAAGTAAAGAAAAAGGAATAAGTGGTCCAGATAGAGGGGACAGTGTGTGCAAAGGCCCTGAGGCAGGACAGAGGCTGGCATCTCAGGAAAAGCAGGCCACTTGACTGGACATGGCCCAGTCTTATACGTCCCATCGAGGAATTGATCTTTATCCTAGGAGTTATGGAAAGCCATTCAAGAATCTGAATAGCGGACTTCCCTGGTGGTCTGGTGGTTAAGAACCCAACCCAGTGGGTGCGGGTTCTATCCCTGGCCAGGAAACTAAGATCTTGCCTGCATGATCTTATACATGATTTTATTTCCAAAAAATAAAAATTAAAACACATAAACAAATGGAAGAATCTAAATAGGATTCCTGGTACATGCAGACACACAAAGAATCTAAGTAAGAGAGTAATGGGATCAAATCTACCTTTTTTTTTTTTTTTTAATGAAAAGTTCCTTCTCGGTTACAATGTAATGAAATCAAATTTATATTTTAAGGCAGGGCAAGGAAAAATGAAACATAAAATTCTCTCTGTGTGTTTGAGCCTCCCCCGTCATGTATATCACCCATTAACCAGAACCTTGAAAAATAGGAGTGCCTTCTTAGCTGTGAAGATCTTTTTTTTTTCTTTCTTCTGATGCTAGCAATGTAACTTCTTAAAAGAAGAGCATTCTTTCCCAGCTCTGCAGGGGGTCATGCAGAGCTGTCCCCCTCTTTGTATGTGCTCACCAAGGACTATGCATCCTTGGTGAGTTTTATGTAAAACATCAGTATGTCTTTTTGATGCACGATCATTTGTCTCAAAAACGTGTTAAGACTGCTTCTAACAGCAGAACAGTTCTTGGAGCTTTCTGATAACCTGCTTCCTGGATTATAATTCTCAGTCTGACTCAAATAAAATTCCCCTTTCTTTTTTCTTAACTTGTTAATTAATTGACTTTTCATCAACAAATGTTAGAACAGCCTGAAAGGAGCAAGACTAGTTAGAAAAGAGGCTACTAGGTGAGAGACGATGGTGTCTTAGGCTGCAGTAGGGAGAGAGGGTTGAATGGGTTTAAGAGGCAAAGAGGAGGAAAAGTGATGGAGTGAATGGAGGGGTCAAGAAGAGAGGAGAATAGACATCGGGAACGACCCCTAAGCTTCTGCTCCTAGCCACTGTGTGGGTGGTGAGGTCATTTACAAGACATGTATTAATGATAGAGGCCAACTTTGGAGAGTGGGGGAAGGGTGAGAGAGAAGTTTATGAGTTTTCCTTTATGTTCAGTTAAGTTTCCTTTGGAACATCCTGACAGAGTATTGAGAATGCCATTGGCATCTTCACTCAGAGCCCAGAAGTGAGGTTTGGAGTTCTAAGCAAATAAAAACTGCAGCCATGCGAGAGGCTGGAATTGGCACAAAGACTTGCAAATAATGTTCGTCACAGCATTATTCGTAACAACCCCAAAATGAAACAAACCAAATGTATTTCACTTGTGAATAGAGGAACAAACTGTGGGTATGCACCCGCTGGAATACTACTTGTCAAAAAAAAAGAAACACTACGGCTACGTGGAACAATATGGATAAATCTCAAAAATAGTATGCTTAGGGAAAGAAATCAGATATGAAAGAGTACATATGCCTAATTCAATTTACATGACATGCTAGAACAGGCAAAACTAATCTTTACTGATAGGAATCAGATCAGTGACTGCCTGGAGCAGAGTGGGGTGTGAATTGACTGCAAAGCGGTGGGGATAGGGGCACGGGTTTTGGGGGTGGGTAATGGGGCTGTTCTGTACCATGATTGTGGCAGTGGTTACACAGCTGTATGCATGTCAAGATTCTCAGAACTGTACATGGAAATATATGAATTTTACTGCCTGTAACTTAAACCTTAAAAAAAAAAACCCTCAATTTAAAAACTGAAGCCATGAGTATAGATAAGATACACTGAATGAAAAGGATAGAGAAGAAAAGAGAACGGTGGAGTGGGTGACTAATAATTTCACCAACAGTTAACCCATGTCCTTACATCTTGCATGTGAGAAAAACGAGGCTCAGAGACGTGGAGTACCTTCCCCAAGGTCGCTCAGCACTAGGGAGGAAAGCTGGGGCTTGAACCCAGAGCCATCATCCAGGCCTGGGCCCACGCTGAGCCCAGTCACCAAGCAAGGAGAAGGCCCCTAACTCATATTCTTTGAGGTGCAGGTGTTGGTGAGCTGGCTTGAGGTGTTCCTCTTACCTGATCTGTAAAAGTAAAGACACCTGTTACCCACCCACCCACGCACAACATGCAACGGCAGGACAACAGCTCAGAAAGGGGTAACAGAGGAGACACAAAGGAGCTGCTGGNTAAGAACCCAACCCAGTGGGTGCGGGTTCTATCCCTGGCCAGGAAACTAAGATCTTGCCTGCATGATCTTATACATGATTTTATTTCCAAAAAATAAAAATTAAAACACATAAACAAATGGAAGAATCTAAATAGGATTCCTGGTACATGCAGACACACAAAGAATCTAAGTAAGAGAGTAATGGGATCAAATCTACTTTTTTTTTTTTTTTTAATGAAAAGTTCCTTCTCGGTTACAATGTAATGAAATCAAATTTATATTTTAAGGCAGGGCAAGGAAAAATGAAACATAAAATTCTCTCTGTGTGTTTGAGCCTCCCCCGTCATGTACATCACCCATTAACCAGAATCTTGAAAAATAGGAGTGCCTTCTTAGCTGTGAAGATCTTTTTTTTTTCTTTCTTCTGATGCTAGCAATGTAACTTCTTAAAAGAAGAGCATTCTTTCCCAGCTCTGCAGGGGGTCATGCAGAGCTGTCCCCCTCTTTGTATGTGCTCACCAAGGACTATGCATCCTTGGTGAGTTTTATGTAAAACATCAGTATGTCTTTTTGATGCACGATCATTTGTCTCAAAAACGTGTTAAGACTGCTTCTAACAGCAGAACAGTTCTTGGAGCTTTCTGATAACCTGCTTCCTGGATTATAATTCTCAGTCTGACTCAAATAAAATTCCCCTTTCTTTTTTCTTAACTTGTTAATTAATTGACTTTTCATCAACAAATGTTAGAACAGCCTGAAAGGAGCAAGACTAGTTAGAAAAGAGGCTACTAGGTGAGAGACGATGGTGTCTTAGGCTGCAGTAGGGAGAGAGGGTTGAATGGGTTTAAGAGGCAAAGAGGAGGAAAAGTGATGGAGTGAATGGAGGGGTCAAGAAGAGAGGAGAATAGACATCGGGAACGACCCCTAAGCTTCTGCTCCTAGCCACTGTGTGGGTGGTGAGGTCATTTACAAGACATGTATTAATGATAGAGGCCAACTTTGGAGAGTGGGGGAAGGGTGAGAGAGAAGTTTATGAGTTTTCCTTTATGTTCAGTTAAGTTTCCTTTGGAACATCCTGACAGAGTATTGAGAATGCCATTGGCATCTTCACTCAGAGCCCAGAAGTGAGGTTTGGAGTTCTAAGCAAATAAAAACTGCAGCCATGCGAGAGGCTGGAATTGGCACAAAGACTTGCAAATAATGTTCGTCACAGCATTATTCGTAACAACCCCAAAATGAAACAAACCAAATGTATTTCACTTGTGAATAGAGGAACAAACTGTGGGTATGCACCCGCTGGAATACTACTTGTCAAAAAAAAAGAAACACTACGGCTACGTGGAACAATATGGATAAATCTCAAAAATAGTATGCTTAGGGAAAGAAATCAGATATGAAAGAGTACATATGCCTAATTCAATTTACATGACATGCTAGAACAGGCAAAACTAATCTTTACTGATAGGAATCAGATCAGTGACTGCCTGGAGCAGAGTGGGGTGTGAATTGACTGCAAAGCGGTGGGGATAGGGGCACGGGTTTTGGGGGTGGGTAATGGGGCTGTTCTGTACCATGATTGTGGCAGTGGTTACACAGCTGTATGCATGTCAAGATTCTCAGAACTGTACATGGAAATATATGAATTTTACTGCCTGTAACTTAAACCTTAAAAAAAAAAACCCTCAATTTAAAAACTGAAGCCATGAGTATAGATAAGATACACTGAATGAAAAGGATAGAGAAGAAAAGAGAACGGTGGAGTGGGTGACTAATAATTTCACCAACAGTTAACCCATGTCCTTACATCTTGCATGTGAGAAAAACGAGGCTCAGAGACGTGGAGTACCTTCCCCAAGGTCGCTCAGCACTAGGGAGGAAAGCTGGGGCTTGAACCCAGAGCCATCATCCAGGCCTGGGCCCACGCTGAGCCCAGTCACCAAGCAAGGAGAAGGCCCCTAACTCATATTCTTTGAGGTGCAGGTGTTGGTGAGCTGGCTTGAGGTGTTCCTCTTACCTGATCTGTAAAAGTAAAGACACCTGTTACCCACCCACCCACGCACAACATGCAACGGCAGGACAACAGCTCAGAAAGGGGTAACAGAGGAGACACAAAGGAGCTGCTGGTCCACGGCGATGCTGAAACCCGCTGGGCCCGCGTTGCATGTTCCCTGCCTGGATTTCAAGACCTGAGAACGATTCCACGTCTGTTGGCTCAGTGTTCTGCCCTTGGGCTCATCTTTCCACTGAAAGGCAACTGAGTAGATCTTTCAGCTTTTTCCTGCCAGTAGAATTTGGGAGATCTTACAGCGTCCTTCCATTTTGCATTGTCATTGCCCTGTTGGTCCAGTCAGGATGTGCTTTTGCTGAATAAGCTTTCGTCAAGACTGTGTATGTCTGGAACTTCCCTGGTGGTCCAGCAGTTGGGACTTTGCCTTCTAACGCAGGGGATGTGAGTTCGATCCCTGGTCTGGGAGCCAATGTCCCACATGCCTCGTGATCAAAAAACCAAATCATAAAACAGAAGCAATATTGTAACAAACTCAAGGAAGACTTAAAAAAAAACATACTGTGTGTGTCTTTTCCGTGGATTTCAACAGGGTTCACCCCGCCTGTCAAAAGCTCATCTCATCTTTGTGAGATGAGCCCTCCCCCCCTTCAGCCCCAGCTGAGGTCGCCAAGGGCTGACTCCTTCTGGCTGCCTCAAGGCCCTGTGTTTGGACTTAGGGGTTCTGGTTCTGGGAGGCACACCCCCAGTCTCTCAGAGCAGCCCTTTGAGTGATTGAATGCTGCTGTGATGCTTTGAGCTCCATGAGGTTTTTTCCCTTAATTATTTTATGTATTTCTTTTTGACTGTCTGGGTCTTTGTTGCTGCGCTGGCTTTCTCTAGTTGCAATGAGGCAGGAGCTACTCTTCCTTGCAGGGCATGGGCTTCTCATTGCAGCGGCTTCTCTTGCTGTGGAGCACCAGCTCCAGGGCATTCTGGCTTCAGTCACTGGGGCAAATGGCCCCTAGAATGCTGGCTCAGTACTAAGGCACATGGGCTTAGTTTCTCCTCAGCCTGTGGAATCTTCCTGGACCAGGGATCAGACTGGTGTCCCCCGCATTGGTAGGTGGATTCTTATCCACTGCACCACCAAGGAAGTCCTTTGTGAAGTTTTAAGGAAAAATTGTAGTTTCTGCTTTTCCTCTAGACAGCTCCTCTCTATTCCATCTTCCTGGAGGTTGTTTCTTAGCGTTCGCATCTTGTGCCATGTGGGGAGGCTGAAAAGTCTCAAAATCCTCAAGTCCTCCTTCTCTTTCCATGGCTTTTTAAACCAGCTTCTGCTTGGGAATTCCCTGGTGGTCCAGTGGTTAAGGCTTCATGCTCTTACTGGTGAGGGCTTGGGTTCAATTCCTAGTTGGGAAACTAAGATCCCATAAACCATGCGGCACGGCCAAGAAAATATACAAAAATAAATTAAAAAAAAAACAGCTTCTCTTCCATTAATCTCTCTCCTCTCACATTTTGGTAGGAAAAAACAGGAAGCAACCTGCAGCCCTCATTCCCCTCCACTCTGTTAACCAGTGTATCACTTACCCTTTCTGTTTTCCAAGTCCCTGCAAGGAGACAGTTTNCGTCGCGGAAGCGGCGGGCGTAACGCAGGTGAGGGCGCGGGCCTGGCTGGGACGGCGGGACGGGGAGGGGGTGTTGGGGGCGGGTCGCCGAGGGGACGGACGGAGGCGGGAGCGGTTCCGGGGGACGCCGGCTGGGAGGCCCGGGCCGGGTGACTTCCGCCTCGGACGCCGACTGGCCGTGCGTCCGTCCGCAGGGTTCGGACTGGGCCTCAGTACGCGCCCTCGCCGCGACCCAGAACCCCGGGGAACCCCGACCGGTTTGCGAGGAGGGCCCGGCTCCCGCCCCGCGGGCCTGCCCACCACCGGCCGGCTCTCGGAACCCTCCCTTTGTGGCCGTCCCTCCCGGCCCCTGGTTGACCCCACACCGCTGTAACCCTGCCTGGGTTCCTGCCCGCAGCTAGTGTGGGTGTCTGTATGCCGACACTTGCAAATTTATTGTAAAAGCAGAATTTATGAGAGTCGATTTGCTGTATGTTCACTCTCCTATGAGAATCCACAGTGTTTACCAAGATTCTCTAAGCCGTAGGTAGAGTCAAAGGTAGCGTCTGCCGTCCAGGAAAAAAATACTGTGCAAGAAACTACGAGTTACATGTGTGACTTTAAAAGGGAAGAGCGAAATTAACTTCGTAATACACTTAGCCCACTGTATTTAAAGTATGGTCTTTTCAACGATGTCATCAGTATTTAAATTTTTAATGAGGTATTTTCTTCGTTTCGGTAGGAAGTATGAAATTCGGTGTGTATTTTACACTTCGACTCCATCTGCATTCAGACGAGCTCCGTTTGTTTCAGGTGCTCAGGAGCCCTGTAGCTTGTGGCCCCTGTACCGCATGGCAGGTCTGAGGATCTCATTCCTGGCCTTCAGGCTCAAGTCGTACTCCTTGCCATCAGTGTTTTTCACAGTCTGCCCACTGTCTTTCTGCTCCTCCTCTGAGGATGGTTTTATCTTCCCTGCCCAAACCATTTGCCCTTCCTTACACACCTTTGTTCAGCTGTCCCTTCTCCCTGGGGTGCTCTCCCTGCCCTCCCAGGCTTGGTAGGGAGACACAGCTTCTGCCAAGAGCTTTTCCAGACTCCCTGATCCCAGTAGGGGTTTGCCACTTGCTCCTTCCTCATTGTCCCCTAGCACTGGGTTCACAGCTGGATTAGAGCATTAACACCTGCTGTTTAATTGTTTTCCACGCTGTCTTCACAACTAGTATAGCATCTTATTCTTCTTCATTGTGGTCATGACCAGTGCCTGATAGTTGATCAGCCCTTGTTAGCAGACAGAATGAGGAAAAGCTCTGGACACCTGCACTCAGGCTCTCAGTTCTTTGACAGACCTGCTGTGTCCTTGCCTGGGGGCTTTGTGCCTGTTCCACCCCCTGGTGCGTGGACAGACATACATTAGGTGGGTGACTGACCATGAGAAGTGCATCTCAAGATGAGCACAGAAAATACCTTCTTTCTGCCTTTTCCTCCCTCTGTCTCACAGGTGGGAAAACAGATACTGGACTAAGCTAGGATGCCCAGCAGAGCTGCGTCACCGTCAGTGCAAAGAGGGGTAGGGGTGGGGATGGTTTGGGATCAGTTGGCTCCACTTTGGTCACTTGATGGTGGGAGGAGAAGTGGGGAGGTGAGGAGTTACGCCGAGAATCCTGATGAGGGTACTAGGCAGGCTCAGGTGTAGGAAGCTGAGGTGTTCACCACTGGAGAAAAGCTTGGAGAGCAGACTGGTCATCTCAGACCAGGAAGAGTGCTGGCCTGGGAAGGGTAGGAGAGAACAAGCTGGGTAGAAGGAAGAGTTGGGGAAGCCAGCAGTGGGCGAGGAGGAGTAAGCTCCAGCAAGGTGAGGATATTGGTGTGAAGCATTGAGCATAACCACTTTTCAGAGGGCAATGCCATTCTCAGTCTGTGGGATGAGAAGTGGAAAGAATCAGAGGTTCAGAGAAGGCAAGCAACTTACCCCAGGTCATATAGGACTTGAACCTCAAACAAAGCCTCCTAAACCCACCCTGGGCCAACTTACCCAGCCCCACCCACACTTCTGTTGCAACCTAGGAGAGCAGGTCTGGGGCACGGTGCCAGGCTGATTAATGTCTTCTTCACGGTCTTCTGCTGAGGGGCCGTGATTAGGCCTATTTATAGGGGCTTGGTGCCTTAATATTCTGCCCGATGCCTCTCTTGCCAATCACATCAGTGCCGTCTGCAGTGTGATTGCTGCTTTGGTGGCACCAGGGAGTGGAGTTAATTAAAGCCAGTATAAATAGACTGACTCTGCCCTCCTCTTGCAGTTTGAGGGAGGGTTTTTCCTTCCTGTCCACCCCCTATGTGTCCCTCCTTCCTCCTGCCTCCCCCCACCCCAAGCGCAGCTCTAATCTGAGAGAGCAGAGCCCGGACATCCCTGCCTCCCACCATTGCCTGTCTGTCCTTTCTCGGGAGCAGGTCCCAGAGACCAGAAGAGGAAGAACCCAGAGTCCATATTTTCTTTGCTCTTGCAGAACCGGTGCCATTTGCTGGTACCCAGCAGTAGACACAGGCAGTTCCCCACTGCCCCACAATCCAGCCCTCTTCCCTCCACAGCCACGGTTTCTTTATTGTTCATCCAGGCTTGGGAGGTTGAGGTGAGATGAGGCAGGGCAGGGGCACCTAGCCCGGTACCATGCACCCACCTTGTGGCAGCCAGTCAATGCCCTCCGAATGCCTTGTGTCCGTCTCTGGTCCTTACAGTTTCCCCTGTTCACTCAGCCAGCATTGACAGAACAGCAGCTCCTGGCAGCCCCCCGACTGCCACCCAGGCTGAAGCCGTGCAGACCATTGGGATGGGGGGCTGCGTGCGTGCTCTTCTCCCACACCTAGCCCTGTGCTGGGTGGGTGTGGGCAAGTATGGGGGGTGCTGATGCTCCCTCCTCTCCCCCAGGCACCATGACCCCCACGGGGACCCAGCATTCCTTGGCTGGTCAGACCTATGCAGTGCCCCTCATTCAGCCAGACCTGCGGCGAGAGGAGGCCATCCAGCAGGTGGCGGATGCCCTGCAGTACCTACAGAAGGTCTCCGGAGACATCTTCAGCAGGTGGGTGCTGCTCCCTGGCCCAGGCAGTCGTCTCTCCAGTCCCAAAGGCACCCTCTCGGAGCACCTCTGTGGTGACTCCCGGTCTTGAGGGAAGCCAGCTGCGTCCCCTGTGCCCAGGGGGCCACTCTGGCTGCCCTGCGTAGACTTTTTCTTGTAAGTGCTCACTGTTTACCACCCCGCTTAGCCCTGGGGTTCCCCATGCATCCACGGGCTCTGGCGGTGGTATGACTCTCCCAACTGCTCTTCCCTTGCTGGGGTGCCCTGTTCCTTCGCTTGTTCCACCGCCAGTCAGCCCATGGTTGGTTATCCACCGTTTCTTGCATGCAAGGCTCTGGGCCCTTTAATAAGGCAGCATCCTTGCCCAGCTGGAGGGTCCGCTCCAGCAGCAGGGACAGACTCTAAGTGATCAGCTGGGTGTTAGTTACAGTTGTGGTAAAACCAATCTCTACTGTCTTGTAACACCTAATATTTGTATCACATTAACTGTGTGCCACCTTTGACCTGAGTGTGTTCACTCATTCAGCACTTTCACAGCTTTTTTTTTCAATATGTATTTATTTATTTGGCTGTGCTGGGTCTTAGTTGTGGCATTTGGGATTTAGTTCTCTGACCAGGGATCGAACTCAGACCCTCTGCACTGGGAGTGAAGAGTCTTAGCCCCTGGACCACCAGAGAAGTCCCTCAACAACTTTTTGTTTGAGCTTCTGTTATTTCCACTTTGTTGATGAGGAAACTCTGGCAGAAAGGTCAGGACTTGCCTGAGCAGTGGAACTAGGTGTCACACCCAGGTGTGGGGGCTCCAGGCTCTGGAATCACCCCTGTCTCTGTGATAAGAGGCCTGACTTGGTCTACAGGGTCAGGGAAGACATGTGAGGAAAAGTGGACCGGCGGAAGGGGAGATATCATGAATGGGTAGGTTGGGGGAAAACCTTCAAGAAAAGAGGAAGAGCTTGAACTAAAGTGGAGTGGGGCCTCAGTGGAAGCCAGTGTGGCTGGAGCGAGGGGCTTCGGGAGGCTGGCAAGGTGGCCTTGGTTCCTCAGTGATCCCGGGTGAGGAGTGGTGGCTGTTTGTACCCCTGGCGCTGATCCAGCTCAGCTCTCAGGCTCTTGTGATTTTTCATTCAGTGTTGGTTGCACGTGTGTGTGGTGTTTGCTGTTTTCTGCAAAGCTTCCCTAGTTTTGTCCTGTGTAAAGTCCTGTTTCTCTGGCCCCATGAGCAAGCTAAGATGGGTCCACGCTTCTTCCTGGATGCCCACACTGTGCTTCCCCGCCTGGAGCATTTGACCGCCTGACTCAGGTCCCTCTCCTGGCCAAGTCTCCCCCACTGTCCCCTGCTTGTATCCCAGACCAGGGACCCCCACCACTGCAGCGTGCAATCTCCTCCTCCACCAACTAGAATCCCACCTCTTCCCAGAAGCCTTCCCCAGTGGGGCAGAAAATGGGGCCATTGTCTCCAGATAGAGAGTCCCAACACTTGACTCTAATGCCTCTGAGCTGTCCTCTAATGCACCTGGCTGCCTCAGGCCTCTCCAGGAAGTGAATGTAACTGAGATCGGGGCCTCATTAAGGGAGTTGACTCTGGAGCGGACTTTCTGGCTCCAGTCTGGTTTCCCCATTTGCTTGCTCTTAACCTCCCTATAAAACCTCAATGTTCCCATCCATAAAATGGCAATGATAATTGTGCCTTCCTCAGAGGATCATGGTTAAGATGAAATGAATTGAAATTTACAAAGGAACCGAAGTGCCTGGTGTATAGCAAGCATCCAGTAAATGTTCCCTCTTGTTATCTAGTAACATCATCTCTGCTCATTTGCCACCTATGCTAGCCCTCCATTACCTGTTGTCAGCAGTTATAGAAAGTGTTAGGGGCTAAATGTATCCAGGGGTCACCTAAGCAAGAGGACACAGGCCCTTAAAAGCCACTGGTGCCAGATTCTGGTCACCCCACACCTCGTGATGAAACAGTCTATCAGAGATACTTGTGTTTCCTCACCAGGACCGTGACTGCATGCCTGCCTGTCTGTAAGGGGAGCATTGGATTCTTAGCATGCTTTCCTTTCCCTTCCTGTAGACATTTCCAGGTTCCTCTACTCCTGGATGGGAGAAACAGAGGGCAGGAAGGCCATGTCACATGGAGGGGTGGTGGGCTCGTTGAGGCCCAGGGCTGGCAGGGTGCTCCCCTAAAGAGCCAAATTCCGGGTGGCCCTGCCCTTCTCCCAGCAGGCACCCAATGTTTGGGACTGAGGAATACCGATGCATGGCCACGTGGTCCCTGTGCTCAGGGGCGGCATCATTGCAGAGGGGAGAGCCCCTGGCTGAGCTGATTCTGAGCCGTGTAGCATGCACTGTGTGGGCACCTGGGGATCCAGAGGCGAGAGAAGCAAGACTTGGCAGCACATTTATCAGTTAGGTTCCCCAAACCAACTGAAGCAAAAGTAAGCAGCCGGCAGAGCAGGCTTTGGAGCCACAGGGCTTAGTGATGTCGTGAGGACCTGGTTTGCTTTCATCCGCTCCCTGCTCACTGCCTCTGGGTTGGCCCCACCCCCAGACAGGCCTTGCTCTGGCAAGGTGACCAGTGGGCTCCAGCTCAGGTCCAGCAGAAAAGAGCACCTCCCCAGAAGCCCCAGTCTCACGGCGGTCCCAGAGCCGTGGCTGGGGTGGGATGGGGGTGACACGGCGGCTGGCTCAGCCCTTGGCCACATGCCTAACCCCCAGAACCTAGGGTTTAAATGTGGGGACCAGGCCTGTGGGAGCAGTGGCATCCCCAGTGGAGGCTGGCTGTGATGAAATGAGGGAGCAGATGGTGAGAGGAACATGACTGCCTGCTCCCAGGTCAGGGAAGGCCTCCTGATGAGGGGCCACATGGGGCAGGTTCTGCTGAGGGGTGGGGAATTCGGTCTGCATGGGACCTGGAAAGGGGCGCCAGGNGAGAGGAACATGACTGCCTGCTCCCAGGTCAGGGAAGGCCTCCTGATGAGGGGCCACATGGGGCAGGTTCTGCTGAGGGGTGGGGAATTCGGTCTGCATGGGACCTGGAAAGGGGCGCCAGGGGCTTGAGGCCTGACTGGAGGGTGGTGCCCCTGGGCACGGCCCTCAGCACTCCAGCCCAGAAGCAACTGTCCCTGTGGTCTGCTCCTTCACTGCAGGGTGGGGTGAAAGTCGGCCTCCGTGTTTGCGCCCCCCACCACCAAGCCCTTCTCATGTCCCCATAACGCTGAGACAGTCCCTGGTGGGAGGAGTGGGTGAGGGGAGAGCTGGGCCACATAAGGGCTTCTCCCAGCTGGATGGGGCTTTGAGCTTAAGCCCAGGGTTTTGGGAGCCTTGATGGGTTCTGAGCAGGAAGTGATGGGACGGAGAGCTGGGAGGGGTCATCAGGCAGCTGCACAGGGGCCAAGGAGGGGGGCTGAGGTGCAAGGCGACTGGATTAGAGACACTTCAAAGGGAAAACTGACGGGACATAGTGACAGATTGGGAATGAGGTCGAAGGGGAGGGAGGGGTCGGGGACGACAGGGAATGGGGATGCTGAGCCCTGCCCCCCTATCCCCCGGCCGCCTAGGAGCCTGAGGCTCTTTTCTCCTCGTGGGCTCTTGCAGTGGGGATGTGACTCCAGCTTGGAATCGGCTCCCCTGGCTCTCCTTGAATGTACTCCTCTGGTGGAGAAGAGCCCCCTCCCCTCCNATTAGGCCTGGGGGTCTTCCCCGCCCCCCACCAGCAGCCAACTGATGTGATGCTGGGAGCAGCAGCAGCCCCAAGGGAGCCCTGGGCCTGCCTGGTTTCATGGGCGATCTCCACAGAGGGTTGTGGGGATCAGCTTCAGCTTCGGAGGTGATGGGACAGGCAGCCCAGGCGCTGTCCTGTCCCCCTGGGGGCCTTGTTGACCTTGATCGCCTCACGCCCCAGGCCCCGGCAGAGGAGCCCTCTGCCCTCCACAGTGCTCCCTTGCAGTGTGCCATGTCCTTGTCTGGAGTCTGGAATGTTCTTCTCTGGGTCTACTCAGCACTGCCTGGGGCCCCTCACCCCACCCAGTCTGTGGGTGGTCCAGGCAGGTGTTGACCGTGTTCTGGGGACTTGTCGGCTTGTCTGGTCATGAGACACACATCACTGACTTTGACCTTTATGGCAGTTCTCAGATGTAGCAGTTTCCAGCCTTGCTTCTCAGCTGAAGAAGGTGGGACATGGACCAGTTAAGTGACCTGCCCACGGCCATGCTGCTGCTGTCCCCAGGGCTTGGGGACATGGCAGTTGTCTGTCTCCTTGGGAGCAGGCGTGTGTTGCCTGATTGCTCTCTGCCCCAGGCTCTGAGCAGACCCACTGAGCCTGCTCCTCCCTGCTGGGGTCCTGGTGACACTGTGGGGTCGCAGCTGCAGGGATGCGCCTGGAAGCTGAGCCATGGGGTCTAGATGAGGAACAGACAGGCTGCCTTCTTGGCTCCGTCCTGTCCACAGTGGATGTTGCTGACCAGTCCTGGCTCTCGGGCCCTGCCCCACATGGCCCTGCGAGCCTTCCCAGCACTGCCTTGCAGCCTGCCCCTGCCAGACAGCAGAGATGACCTGCCAGCTGAAACCTCTTCTCTCACGCTTGCTCTGAGATTGGGCTGCCTGAGGCCTTTGTCAACAAGCAAGACATTACTTAGATAAGAATAGAACTCTGGGGATTTCATCTTCCATCCTGTCCCTCACAGGAATCCACCCCGGAGCACCCTTACAGTGGGCGTCCGGCTGGAGTCCGACTGCTTCCCCAGGCCAGGCAGTGGTTTACGAGGATATTCTCCTCTGCAGCACTGAGGTCTGCATCCATGTCACACACACTGCACCCCCCACCCCTGCCGCCACGGACTCTGAAGCACCCCACTCTCTCTGGTGACGATCGCTTTCCCACCTGACAGCACCTGAGTTCTTCTGGTATCTGAAGGGAGTTACATTCTCAAAGTCGTCTCATCTTTAGACTGTCCTTCACTTGCCTCGTATGATGTGAGCTTCTCACTCCTCATCTTGCTCCTCACCCTCCACTGGACCTTCTTACCTCATCACTTCTTACCTAGCTGCTGTGTTCTGTGTCAGGTGCTGTCCCAGGTGCTAGTGATGCAACAGTGACTCAGGCAGAGCCTGTGGCCCGGAAGGGAATTCAGGGTCATCTTAACGTGTGGACCTGGTTTGAAGGAGACACGGCTGAGCATGAGTGGGGTGTCCAGGAGATGGGCTCATGAATCCAGGGCTCTGCTTCTTCTGCCATGCCTCCAAGAGAGTGGACGTCCCATTTGTTGAAAGAAGGTGGGAGAGGAACATGGTGCTGTGTGCTCCACGGACTCACTTCCTTAGTCCAGGTTACCATTAGCGCCTAGGTGACCAAAGTCGTCAGGTCCTCCTTCACCTGAACCCCTGCTCAACGTCTGTCCCCCATGTTTGTGCGCCTGAGTGCTGAGCTTCACAGTCATTCTGTATCAGTGTCAACTTTCCTGGCCTTTCAGCTCACGTGGGTCTTGATTCCGCCGTGCAGACCGTTTGGGGGCCTTCCCATTGGATACCCCAGCTTCCTAATCAAGCACTGGGTGAGCTGTGCAGGGCCCTGCCAGAGACCTTTGTTCACGACTGAAATCAGCCCATGGTGCCTTCCGGGTGCTGCTGTTCTCTGGCTCGCTCTGATTTTTCCTAAGTGTGCTCTTCTCCAGCCCCCAGCTCCATCTCATCCACAGGACTTTGTGAGAAGCCATCAGCATCCTTGCTGACTCAGGCTGCACTGTGTGTAAGGTTTTTCCCCTCTTACACCAGGCTAATAACCCTGTCAGAAAACGCTGTAAATTTAAAACAGTGTTGGCCCCGGGGATCCACCTCTTCCATTTCAGATTGCTCAGGACCCTGTATTTAACAATCCATTCCAGAAATTTGCCAGGGTTCACTGTTAAGCTTGATGTCTGCAACTTTGAGAAATCAGACAGAGAGCAGGCTCCATCTGTGTCCAGTTCTGACATCCACCTTCTACGCCGCCATTATGTTAATCGTGAGGTTGCTTCATCCCCCAGCAGTGTGGGGCTGAGCTGGGAACTAGAGAAAGTGGCCTGTGTGCAAGTAGAGAACCCGTCCTCCCCGCCAGAAAGTGGGCCCAGAGAGGTCACTGGTTCCATATCTCCTGTAAGGAAGCTGTGCCTTTTGATCTGATATGCGTTGCTGCCCCACTCAGACCAGCTTGTCGAGGAAAGAAAGTGGGAAACCTTAGAGGAAAACTAAGCTGATTTGGGTACCTGCTTGGAGCCCATCCCCTGCATCCCCAAGCCCCTGCACACGAGCGGCCACAGGAGTAATCAAGGAGACTTCATCGGGGTGGAGAGCCTGGGCTTGTGAAACTGGCTGATCAGGGCTGGTAAAAAAGTCCTTGAGTTCCCTCGCTGTGTGATCTCTAACCAGAGACTGCGGGCCTTCTGCCATCCACCAGCTGTGGCCACAGTCAGGGGCTGGTGTTCCTGGAGGTCAGGGGGCTCTTGGGCAGAGGACACCCTGGTGGGGTGGGCTGGAGCTCCTGGGAAGTGAGAAGAACCTTGTGCTGCTGAATAGTGAAAGTGAGGCACGTGTGCGTTTACCTTGGGGCATGTGGTGCTGGCCACGCAGTGGCTGCACGGGAGCCCTGCAGGCGCCGCACAGCGCCAGGTGCTGGGCACGCAGCAGAGAGCAGAGCCCCGAGCCTAGGGGCGCACAGGCAGGAGCCACATGGGGACAGGTGGTTCTTGTTCAGCTGCTAAGTCGTGTCCAGCTCTTTGCGACCTCATGAACTGCAGTATGCCAGACTTCCCTGTTCTTCACTGTCTCCCTGAGTTTGCTCAGACTCCCATCCATGGAGTCACTGATGCCATCCAGCCATCTAATCCTGTCACCCCCTTCTCCTCTCACCCTCAATCTTTCCCAGAAACAGGGTCTTTTCCAGTGCGTTGGCTCTTCACATCAGTTCAGTGTTGACTTCTTTTAGGATTGACTGGTTTGATCTCCTTGCAGTTCAAGGGGCTCTCAAAGGTCTTCTCCAGCACCACAGCTGGAAAGCATTAATTCTTCAGTACTCAGCCTTTATGGTCCAGCTCTCACATCCCTGCATGACTACTAGAAAAACCATAGCTTTGACTCTGCAGACCTTTGTTGGTAAAATGATGTCTCTGTGATGGTGACAGGTGGCAGTGTGTAACAACAGAGCCGGCTAGGGGTTGGAAAGTTGACAGTGAGTTTTAAACTCTGTCTCGGGGAGGCTTTGGCATGAGGCTGAGTGAAGGACCAGCCATGTGGGGAGACGGCTGGGCCACATGACAAGGCAGCGATGGGCATATTCAGGAACTAACAGGGTACCCTGTTGCTGGGGCCTGCTAATCCTGAGAAGGGGAGGGGCAGCCCTTTGGCAGCCCACCCACAGCTGTGAGAACCTCAATGGGAACTAGGGTTTACCCAGAACCACCTGCCCTGAGTTGGGCAGTTCCTTGTGGACAGCTCTGGGACTAGAATCAGGACCAGTCTGGCCTGTCGCTCAGCTTCGCTAAGCTCTGGTTTCCTCCATGTAAGTCATGAAGATTCTGTCTCTGCTCACCTAGGCCTGAGAACGAAAGCCCTGGTGGGTGGGCACTACATCCTTTCAGGTGGCATGTACAGGTGCCAGCTTGGTGCCAGGGTGATTGCCTGTCCCTGCCCAGAGCTCCAGGGAACGGAATACAGTCTGTTCCCAGACCCTTCAGATTGGATGGTCCTGATAGAGGTCACCTGGGCAGTTTCAGGATCAGCCCTGACAAGCAGGTATTGCTGTTTTAAGAGCCCTTACCTGAGGGCTTCCCTAGTGGTCCAGGGGTTAAGACTGTGTTTGCACTGCAGGGGCACGGGTTCAATCCCTGGTCAGGTTCTAAGATCCCACATGTTGTAGAGCGTAGCCAGAACAATTCAAACGCAAGCCCTTACCCAAGTCCCCGTTCGCCTGTTTGCTGTTGGAAACAGAAGGGGGTCCAGAGGCTGCAGGGGGTGGGGAAGAGCCTCCAGCCGTGGTGATTAGTTTCTGTTTTGGGTTTTTTTTTTTTTGGTGGCAGGATCTCCCAGCGAGTAGAGCTCAGCCGGAGTCAGCTGCAGGCCATCGGGGAGAGGGTGTCATTGGCCCAGGCCAAGATCGAGAAGATCAAGGGCAGCAAGAAAGCCATCAAGGTAGCAAGCGTGTGGCCCTGTCCTCTGGCTGGTCGGTAGTCCCCAAAGTCCTCTTCTTTCCCCTTTCCTCATGCCTCCGAAGCTGCCTGAAGCAGGGTCCCTGCTTCAGCTACCCATCAGGTTTCCTCCGCACAATCCCTCCACCCCAAACCCAGGCTGGCTGGAGTTTCTCAGGCCCCAGCAGGAGTGACCAGATGCCCTGTGTCCACAGGTGTTCTCCAGTGCCAAGTACCCTGCCCCCGAGCGCCTGCAGGAGTACGGCTCCATCTTCACAGGGGCCCAGGACCCCGGCCTGCAGAGGCGTCCCCGCCACAGGATCCAGAGCAAGCACCGCCCCCTGGACGAGCGGGCCCTGCAGGTCTGTGGGCCCTGCACCCTGGAGGGAGCCGAGGCCCCAGAGGATTCTGACTGCTGGGGGAGTGGGGGGAGCACTTTGGCCTGGAGCCGAAACCCGCCTCCCTCAGTCAATTCCCATCTCCCCACGCCCCCAGGAGAAGCTGAAATTCTTCCCTGTGTGTGTGAACACCAAGCCAGAGCCTGAAGACGAGGCTGAGGAGGGGCTGGGTGGGCTTCCCAGCAACATCAGCTCTGTCAGCTCTCTGCTGCTCTTCAACACCACCGAGAACCTGTGAGTGGTGGGGGGGGTGGGGGACCAGGGGGTCTCCAGGCTCGGGTGCAGCAGAAGTCTATGACCTAGGAGCCAGGAGGCTCGTAAGGCCTGAGAGGCCATAATCCTAACTTGAGCTGTGGCCCTAATGACGTGAGAAGGGCGGTCCAGCCTGGAGACCAAGCACAGGTGCTGTATCCCCTGCCCTCCACCTTCTCCAGGTACAAGAAGTATGTCTTCCTGGACCCTCTGGCCGGTGCCGTCACAAAGACCCACGTGATGCTGGGGGCCGAGACAGAGGAGAAGCTGTTTGATGCCCCTTTGTCCATCAGCAGGAGAGAGCAGCTGGAGCAGCAGGTGGACAGAGACAATGCCTGGGGGTGGAGGAGGCATGGCCCCCCAGTGTTGTCTGGACCAGGGGTCTGATGAGCCCCCTACCCGCCCAGCTGTGCTTGGGAACCTGGGAAGCTCCAAGGCCCATTCCCTGGCCCCCCTCACGCTCCCAACCCACAGGTCCNTGGACAGAGACAGTGCCTGGGGGTGGAGGAGGCATGGCCCCCCAGTGTTGTCTGGACCAGGGGTCTGATGAGCCCCCTACCCGCCCAGCTGTGCTTGGGAACCTGGGAAGCTCCAAGGCCCATTCCCTGGCCCCCCTCACGCTCCCAACCCACAGGTCCCGGAGAACTACTTCTACGTGCCCGACCTGGGCCAGGTGCCGGACATCGACGTGCCGTCCTACCTGCCTGACCTGCCAGGTGTGGCTGACGACCTCATGTACAGTGCGGATCTGGGCCCTGGCATCGCCCCCTCTGCCCCCGGTGCCATTCCCGAGCTGCCCGCCTTCCACACGGAGGTGGCCCAGCCCTTCAAGCCAGGTTGGCCGAGAGCTGAGGACGGACTGGGGCGGCCGCTCCCCTGCTCAGCCTCTTGCCTCCTAAGGTACCTGACACCTTGTTGATTTCTGTCCCAGACTTCGAGGATGGGGTGCTGACGGCACGCCCACCTCCCCCGCCACCTCCACCGCCTCCCCCAGCTCCGGCAGTACAGATCAGTGTGCCCCCGCCTCCACCCCCGCCACAGGCTGTGGCCCCGCCAGGACAGCCCGCCATGGGGGATGACAGCGGGGGTGCCTCCCCTTCAGGTAGGGGCAGTCCCAGGGCGTGTGGGTGGGGGAGGGGCGCCTCTAACTTCTAGATCCCTGGAGGGTTTTCTGTAGCTTAAGTGGTCATTAATTCTAGATTTTCAGAAGTTCTGATTTCAAAATCACAGTCTTCTGAGTTCATAAAGTAGTGGTTTCGAACGGTATTTGTAGGGCCCTGAAATTCTAACCTTCAGGGTAGAGCGAGCCTGGACCCCTCATTCCCCTTGAACCAGTGACAGGGGGCTGCTAGTAACCATGGAAAATACAGCAAGTCCCCACGTGGCCCATCAGTGGTGTGTCTCCTGGGCTACCTCAGCACCCACCCTGGGCGGTGCTGGCCCACAGCCTGGCTTGGCCCCAGCAGCCTTTCTTCCTCACACCTTCCACCCTCCAGCCCCGGTCCAAGGAGCACCCAAGGAAGTGGTTGACCCCTCCAGTGGCCGGGCCACTCTGCTGGAGTCCATCCGCCAGGCCGGGGGCATCGGCAAGGCCAAGCTCCGCAGTGTGAAGGAGCGCAAGCTGGAGAAGAAGAAACAGAAGGAGCAGGAGCAAGGTGAGGCTGGACCCGCTGCAGGAGGGCGCTTGCCCGCGTCTCCAGGGGCTGTGCAGGCCGCCCCGGCGTGTGTGGGCCCCTCCTGCCCAGTGGTGGAGCCTGCTTAGACTCGGCCAGTTGTCCAAGGAAACAGGGACTAGGGATATTTTTAGAGATGGGGACCTGGCTGTGTCCCACTTCTCGAGGCCCCTTGAGGCTCCAGGCTACGTCAGCTGGGCATCCAGTGCTGACAGATGCCATGTCTGGGCCCAAAGCAGCTGTGCTGTCTGGGGCCCCAGCCCTGAGTCATCCCAGCTGTGCTTCTGAGCACCGCACGGGAATCCTGGCAGGCTCCTTTGTCCAGTGCTACTCCCTGTGCCCGTCTCAGGGTGGCGGGGCCTCCGCTCCCTGTGCCCATCTCAGGGCGGCGGCGCCTCCGCTCCCCGTGCCCGTCTGAGGATGTCGGTGACTCCGTTACTCAGTGGTCACCTGCTTTCCTACTAACACTGACCAGTGCTCCAGGAGCTGTGGTGGCCTGGTGGCTGTGGAGGGGCCAGGGTTTTGACAGTGCAGAGGACCCCATGATTGAGCCCTGGGGTGTCACATGGGCTGCACTGAGCCCACCCCAGGTGCCTTCACCTTGTCCCTACGCTTTCCCACTGCAGTGAGAGCCACCACCCAGGGCGGGGACCTGATGTCGGACCTTTTCAACAAGCTGGCCATGAGGCGCAAAGGTAGGAAGCAGGACCCCGGTGCGCCTCCTTCCTCACAGTTTTCAGGTCTCTAGGGCCTGGGTGGCCTGGTGCCACAGACCAGCTCCTCACTCCAGCGTCTGCCCTCCTAGGTATCTCCGGGAAAGGACCTGGGTCTGGGGCCAGCGAGGGGCCGGGGGGGGCCTTCGCCCGGATGTCAGATTCCATCCCACCCCTGCCTCCCCCACATCAGCCCCCGGGTGAGGAAGATGAAGATGACTGGGAGTCCTAGGGCTGGGCTCATCCTCCCCCAAGTCCCCAGTTGTACCACGCCCCTGTGCAGAACAGCCAAACAGGCTCCTTGGGGGGACGGGGTCATAGAGGACTCTGCAGCTCTCTTGCTGGGATCGTCAAGGAACAAGGAGGCTGCTTTCGGAGGCCAAACTGGGGCGGGGGGGGCATGGTGGCAGGGGGTGCCTCTGCCTGTGCTCCAGCCCCCTTCACCAGCGTGTGCTCCTCTTCCTGGAGAGACTGGTAAAACAGTACATGAATCAATAAAGTGATGCAAGACCAAGCTTAAACCAACAATGCATTTTAATTAAGGAACCCTAGCTGTGCAGGGGGTGGGGTTGCATGGAGGGGGGCTGTTTCCACACAGGAAAGTGTCTCTGTGATGGACTCGAGGCCTCTAAAAATAGCCGTGCTGAGAGCCTGATGGCCCTCGGCATAATCGCTGATGTCAGGGGAGGCGGTGTCTTGGCATCTGCTCCCTGGCTGAGCGGGAGGCCCTGGAGTTAGGCCGGGAGGATGATCCTGCTGGCAGGGCCAGGGGCAGGTGAGGGCCAGCAGTGTGAGAGGAAGTGAGGCTGGGAGGTTGGGGAGCAATTCTTAAGGACTTAGAGAAAAGGTGGCCAAGGAGACCAGAAGCTGGGGCAGAACGGCCCTGCGGACAGCAGGAGGTGGGGATGGATGACATTCTGGGTTTCCGAGGGCGAAAGGTCTGGAACAGCTATTTCAGTGAGAAAGGGAGAGGCTAGAAGAGCCTGCTCCATCTCACCTCTGAGAATGTGGATCCTGAGAAACAAGCCAGGGCAGGGTGGCTGCAGCCTCCACAGCCGCTCACAGACCGGCCAGGAATCAGCGGCCCACAGGGCCGGGCTGAGCAGAAGACAGACTCCGTTCCAGGCAGGGCAGTGGCTGGGGGTGGGCCACTGACAATGGGGTCAGGCCTCGTTGTCTCCTGCTGGCTGGTCCACCTATTCCTGCATCCTGGCAGCCCACTGAGTCCTAAAGTGGCTCCCACGGCACCCCCTTCTCAGGCAGGATCCCTGCAGACCAAGCTCACAATGATGTTGCCCATGGGCAGGTGAAGGGAGGGCCTGGCAACCAGGCAGCCACCGGTGCGGACACCAGTCAGGAAAGGCCAGCTTTCTCTCGATGGAACTGCAGAGAGGAAAAGACCATGACACCAGACTGGGGCAGGGGCGGGAGAGTCTCGGGAGGCAGGAGGAGGGCGGGACTGACCTTCCGCAGAGCAGCAAAGGCAGGGCCAAAGGCAGCTTTGACCTCCACGCGGTCCCGGATCCAGGCCGGCAGCTTGGCCTGGATGGCCGGGGAGGCGTACCGCTGGTCCAGGAGTACTATGCTGGCAAAGTCTTTCTGGTGCCTGATGGCCCTGCCTGGACAGAACGGGGACGGGTCTTCCTACTATGCCCCTCTCCTTGCTCAGTGCTCAGGCTGAAGAGACGGCAGGTGAAACTGCTCTTTCCTGTCACCTCAGCCCACAGCCACCCCTCCTGCCAGCAGCACCGCCCCAGGCTCACCTATGGACTGGTTGACAGCCTTCATGCACAGGTTCTCCACCAGTGCCTTCCCGGGGCGGGCCTGGCCTGGGGCTCTGGGCTGCGAAGGGCAGAGAGGACCCATCAGGGTTGATGCCTGCTTCCTGCGAGGGGTTCACCGTGACTGAGGCTCTGGGGCGAGACTAGTGGGCCTCACGGGCACCAGCAGCCGATACAACAGGTGATGGCACAAAAACACCCAGGAGTATGGAAGCATGTCCATCCCTCTGGGGCAAACAGGCACACACATCGAGGGGTAGTTGTGGCCGTGGGAGGCACGGGGGTACTCACAAGCGTCTGGTCCAGGTAAGCCATCTTCTCCTGCAGCTCTGGAGACATGATGTTGGGGTAGGGCATGCCCACCATGACCACACACCTAGGGCGGAGGCACACATGAGCCGGGGCACGTGGGCAGATCCCAAGGCCCAGGACGAAGGGCCCATCCTCACCCACCGTCACCAGCTTCCTTTGGCCTCTCCTTTCCCTCATCCCTGCCACCTGGAGCAAGTTCTCTCATCAGCCCAGATGTCTTGTCTAGACCAAGGAACCGAGTCCTGATCAGTGAGGGCAGCCTGGTTTTCCAGCTGGCCCCAAAGGGCCCAATCCAGAGTTGGTGAGTCCAGGCCCCTCGCAGTTGTGGACCTGAGCCGTCAGCCCAGGTGCAAAGTCAGAGCCCAAGGGGTGAGAAGCCACTGCTTACCGCCCGAGGTCATCAGAGAAGTTGATGCCTTCGCTCATCTTCCCCCCAACCACGGAGAGCAGCAGGGCGCCCGTCTCTGTGCCCCGGGCCTGGCCACAGTGCTGTGGAAACAGCAGCCCAGAGCTGCAGCGCCAGACGGTGGGTGCCCCCTTCAGGGGTCCTGGGGACCCACAACCTCACCTTAATGCACCTGGAATATTCCAGNCTGCCTCCCCCACATCAGCCCCCGGGTGAGGAAGATGAAGATGACTGGGAGTCCTAGGGCTGGGCTCATCCTCCCCCAAGTCCCCAGTTGTACCACGCCCCTGTGCAGAACAGCCAAACAGGCTCCTTGGGGGGACGGGGTCATAGAGGACTCTGCAGCTCTCTTGCTGGGATCGTCAAGGAACAAGGAGGCTGCTTTCGGAGGCCAAACTGGGGCGGGGGGGGCATGGTGGCAGGGGGTGCCTCTGCCTGTGCTCCAGCCCCCTTCACCAGCGTGTGCTCCTCTTCCTGGAGAGACTGGTAAAACAGTACATGAATCAATAAAGTGATGCAAGACCAAGCTTAAACCAACAATGCATTTTAATTAAGGAACCCTAGCTGTGCAGGGGGTGGGGTTGCATGGAGGGGGGCTGTTTCCACACAGGAAAGTGTCTCTGTGATGGACTCGAGGCCTCTAAAAATAGCCGTGCTGAGAGCCTGATGGCCCTCGGCATAATCGCTGATGTCAGGGGAGGCGGTGTCTTGGCATCTGCTCCCTGGCTGAGCGGGAGGCCCTGGAGTTAGGCCGGGAGGATGATCCTGCTGGCAGGGCCAGGGGCAGGTGAGGGCCAGCAGTGTGAGAGGAAGTGAGGCCGGGAGGTTGGGGAGCAATTCTTAAGGACTTAGAGAAAAGGTGGCCAAGGAGACCAGAAGCTGGGGCAGAACGGCCCTGCGGACAGCAGGAGGTGGGGATGGATGACATTCTGGGTTTCCGAGGGCGAAAGGTCTGGAACAGCTATTTCAGTGAGAAAGGGAGAGGCTAGAAGAGCCTGCTCCATCTCACCTCTGAGAATGTGGATCCTGAGAAACAAGCCAGGGCAGGGTGGCTGCAGCCTCCACAGCCGCTCACAGACCGGCCAGGAATCAGCGGCCCACAGGGCCGGGCTGAGCAGAAGACAGACTCCGTTCCAGGCAGGGCAGTGGCTGGGGGTGGGCCACTGACAATGGGGTCAGGCCTCGTTGTCTCCTGCTGGCTGGTCCACCTATTCCTGCATCCTGGCAGCCCACTGAGTCCTAAAGTGGCTCCCACGGCACCCCCTTCTCAGGCAGGATCCCTGCAGACCAAGCTCACAATGATGTTGCCCATGGGCAGGTGAAGGGAGGGCCTGGCAACCAGGCAGCCACCGGTGCGGACACCAGTCAGGAAAGGCCAGCTTTCTCTCGATGGAACTGCAGAGAGGAAAAGACCATGACACCAGACTGGGGCAGGGGCGGGAGAGTCTCGGGAGGCAGGAGGAGGGCGGGACTGACCTTCCGCAGAGCAGCAAAGGCAGGGCCAAAGGCAGCTTTGACCTCCACGCGGTCCCGGATCCAGGCCGGCAGCTTGGCCTGGATGGCCGGGGAGGCGTACCGCTGGTCCAGGAGTACTATGCTGGCAAAGTCTTTCTGGTGCCTGATGGCCCTGCCTGGACAGAACGGGGACGGGTCTTCCTACTATGCCCCTCTCCTTGCTCAGTGCTCAGGCTGGAGAGACGGCAGGTGAAACTGCTCTTTCCTGTCACCTCAGCCCACAGCCACCCCTCCTGCCAGCAGCACCGCCCCAGGCTCACCTATGGACTGGTTGACAGCCTTCATGCACAGGTTCTCCACCAGTGCCTTCCCGGGGCGGGCCTGGCCTGGGGCTCTGGGCTGCGAAGGGCAGAGAGGACCCATCAGGGTTGATGCCTGCTTCCTGCGAGGGGTTCACCGTGACTGAGGCTCTGGGGCGAGACTAGTGGGCCTCACGGGCACCAGCAGCCGATACAACAGGTGATGGCACAAAAACACCCAGGAGTATGGAAGCATGTCCATCCCTCTGGGGCAAACAGGCACACACATCGAGGGGTAGTTGTGGCCGTGGGAGGCACGGGGGTACTCACAAGCGTCTGGTCCAGGTAAGCCATCTTCTCCTGCAGCTCTGGAGACATGATGTTGGGGTAGGGCATGCCCACCATGACCACACACCTAGGGCGGAGGCACACATGAGCCGGGGCACGTGGGCAGATCCCAAGGCCCAGGACGAAGGGCCCATCCTCACCCACCGTCACCAGCTTCCTTTGGCCTCTCCTTTCCCTCATCCCTGCCACCTGGAGCAAGTTCTCTCATCAGCCCAGATGTCTTGTCTAGACCAAGGAACCGAGTCCTGATCAGTGAGGGCAGCCTGGTTTTCCAGCTGGCCCCAAAGGGCCCAATCCAGAGTTGGTGAGTCCAGGCCCCTCGCAGTTGTGGACCTGAGCCGTCAGCCCAGGTGCAAAGTCAGAGCCCAAGGGGTGAGAAGCCACTGCTTACCGCCCGAGGTCATCAGAGAAGTTGATGCCTTCGCTCATCTTCCCCCCAACCACGGAGAGCAGCAGGGCGCCCGTCTCTGTGCCCCGGGCCTGGCCACAGTGCTGTGGAAACAGCAGCCCAGAGCTGCAGCGCCAGACGGTGGGTGCCCCCTTCAGGGGTCCTGGGGACCCACAACCTCACCTTAATGCACCTGGAATATTCCAGCAGCACCTGCTCCACCCTGTTTGCTTTCTTGGGCTCCTGAAATATCTGAAGGTAAACAGAGAACATCTCCCAGAAAAGGGTCACAGATTGCCTGGGTGTTGGGTCACTATTAGCCTTAAAGTTTTGTGGGGACTGGAAGAGCCCAGAGCCGGCATCCTGAAGGGAACCCCCCCATGGCCTGGTATCAGGACTGGAAATAGGGATGAGATACTAGGGGAAGCCCCCGCACACGAGGAACCCCGGGAGGAACTCTAGGTGCCACCGTCCTCTCAGGTGGTAAGTCCAGCTGAGTGCTGATCACTCACCCTTTTCCTGAGGGTCAGGCGGGCCAGCAGGCCACTCTTCTCCCAGTGGGCGCAGACCTGGTGTTGGTACTCGTAGGAGGGGAAGAAGCAAACCACCCCTCCCGGCACCACATTGCACAGGTTACAGAGAATGCGGCCCGTCTCGTCCATCTAGGGAGGGGAGACGAGAGCCAATCCCGCAGCCCCTCCCGGAAGGCTCAAAGCCATGGACCAAGGCCAAGGTGGCTGCGATCGGCTACGGGGTGCGGCAAGGCGGCGCCACCTCAGTGGGTTGTGTGCCACCCTCCCTACCACAGGCCCAGCTGATGCTTCTGTGACAAATCAGGCACAGAAAACCGCAGACGGGCCCTAGAGCTGTGCCCAGCACCCCCACACCTGCCCAGGTGAGTCCCTAGAGCTGTGCCCAGCACCCCCAGCCACATGACAAGAGAACCAAGGTACTGAGCAGCTTGCTCGTACACTCTGCTACAGGGTGAGGGTAGGGCGGCTCAGTCCCTCCCTGGTGGACGTCGACACAGACACTGCTCAGCATGTGCCAGCTGAGGTGGGAGACCCAGAGCCTTAACATCCGGGACTGGCCCGAGTGCCCCAGCCCTAAATCCATCTCCCACCCCGACAAAGGCCACCGGCAGGCACGCTGGCTGGACTGACCATCTGAGGCAGCCCCCTCTTCTGATAGGTGAAGTCTAGCATCTGGTTGGAGGGCCCGCTGCAGATGATGAGGGGCAGGATGTGATCTGGAGGGATCACGTGACCTGGGCGAGACCCAATGAGGCTGAGTCCACGGAGAGTGCCCCACCCCCCACCCTCAGCCCTGTCTCCCAGACCCAGACCAGCAAGTTACAGTACCCACCCTCCGGCCCAACTCCCACAGAGAACCAACTTGGGACGCCCAGACCTCCACATGCAGACGAGGGACTCAGGGCCAGAAGCTCCCCGCTACTCCCAGCCCTACCGCCATGGCTTCCATCAGCCCCTGGCTGATCACAACACATGGCTGGACTGTGACAAGGGGCCCCTGCCATCGCCCTGGGCCTGGGTCCTCACCACAGGAGAACTCCACCACGCGCTCTGCTTCCACCCCGGCAGCGGCCAGCAGCTGCTCCCGGAAGTCGGACACCTGCAGACCACAAGGCCAACACCGTCACCTCCCAGAGGGCTGGGCCGGGAGGGGGCAAGTGCGTAAGAACAGGAGGGAGAGGTCCAGGGAAAGCCTGGTAACAGATTCGCTGAAAGAAAAGACAGAACTAACGATAGCCAGTACTGGCAGCCTCATTCCAACTACCTGAGGGAACGGCGGGGGAAATTCAGCAACCTGGCAGAGGGGGTCTCAGCCCTGGCTGTGCAACAGAATCACTATTCGGAAAAATATATACATGGGCAAGCCCAGCCCAAACTACTAAGAATCTGTAGTGAGAAGACATACACATTTGTATTTTTTAAAGGGCTCCAGGTTTTTTCACCTATCAAATGGGCAAAATTCCCCAAATTTGAGTACTCCTCTGGAGAAACATATTCTTATAGGCTGCTGATGGGATACAGAGTACACAGCAGAACAATTCCTGGGGAGGGGACTTTGACAGGTGACCCCATAGACGGCAGCCCACCAGGCTCCCCCGTCCCTGGGATTCTCCAGGCAAGAACACTGGAGTGGGTTTGCCATTTCCTTCTCCAATGCATGACAGTGAAAAGTGAAAGGGAAGTTGCTCAGTTGTGTTCAACTCTTCGTGACCCCATGGACTGCAGCCCACCAGGTTCCTCCGTCCATGGGATTTTCCAGTACTCTTGCCTGGAGAACCCCAGGGTCAGGGGAGCCTGGTGGGCTGCTATCTCTGGGGTCACACAGAGTCAGACACACCTGAAGTGACTTAGCAGCAGCAACACATCAGACAATTTTTACTTTTTAACCCATAATCCTGTATCTGGGCATCTCCCCTGAAGCACAGCTCCACAAACCAAACATATGCATGGGGATTGTTCCCGTGAGGTGGTCTCTAATAATCTGTACTTCGAGAAAGAAGTCTGGCTGAAGGAGCAACCCCACCTCCACCCAGCAGAGGATGTGCAGCCCCGGGGAGGGACACAGACCAGCCCATGCACGAGGGTGGGCGTGCCGGGGAAGTCAGGGCTGCGTGTGCTACCTGTGATGCGAGTAAGAGAGCAGAGGTAAGAAAATACCTGCTCACTTAAAAAAAATAATAATAATACATATATATAGTTGTTGTGCTGTGCTAAGCTGCTCAGTCATCCCCAACTCTTTGTGACACTATGGACTGTAGCCTGCCAGGCTCCTCTGTCCATGGGATTCTCCAGGCAAGTATACTGGAGTGGGTTGCCATGCCCTCCCCCAGGGGGTCTTCCCAACCCAGGGATCGAACTCGCATCTCTTGCATCTCCTGCACTGGCAGGCAGGTTCTTTACCAGTGAGCCACCAGGGAAGGCCCCATAATATAAGTCATCTTGGTCAAAAGGCTGAGGAGTGATACCCACACACACCACACACACACACAGTGAAACACTGGAGAGAGAGATCAGAAGCTAATTAAAGGGTGACTTAGGGGAACGGGAGCAGAAGCCTGGAGAGGAACAGTAGTGAGACTGAGTATGTGCTGTGACAGTTCTGACTTCTGAACCATGCCGCTGTGGACATCTCTTAGAACACAGAGTAAAAAGGCAAACTGTGAAGCTGAAAACAAACCGAAACCAAGAAAGCCTGGCTACCTATCAAACTCACAGCACAGCCACACAGAGAAGAGCTGGCTCTCAGTGGCTTTCCAGGCCCGGTGACCACACTCCCCTGGTGGGGCACTTCAAGGGCAAAGAATAAACGCAAGTAAACAAATTCAATCCACAGTTTACTGTTCCAGTGTTGCTATAATTTTACAACTGTTCTAAGTACATTGTGGGACAGAGCAAAGAATGATGTTAATGTGCTATAAGAAACCAAACCGCAGCTTAAGAGGCATTGTGTAAAGTCAAGTAAAATAACTGGTTTTGATACAGAAACATCACTGTGGCTTCACAACTTCTGAAAACTATGTCTTAAGTCTGTCCCACTGAAGAGCGGTCATATAGAATAATATAGTCATGTAACAGAATAAAGGGCAGCCAGAGTTGGGCAGGATAAATGCCAATTTGCTGACAAGGAAAAACATTTAAGATGTTTTGCTGCTGAGTGAAAAAAGCAAATGACAATAGCAGCGTGTGGAGACACCGTTTTTGTTTTAAAAATGTGTCTGTATATCTGTAACAATTACCTATGCAAATTCTGTAATAATGATGTACACCAAAATCCGTCTTTTCCTGATGGAATTACAATCTATTATTGATTTCCTACTAGACTCCCCTAAAATGTGTATCAGTATGAAATCAGTATGAAAAGGCAAAAAGATAGGATACTGAAAGAGGAACTCCCCAGGTCAGCAGGTGCCCAATATGCTACTGGAGATCAGTGGAGAAATAACTCCGGAAAGAATGAAGGGATGGACGCAAAGCAAAAACAATACCCAGATGTGGATGTGACTGGTGATAGAAGCAAGGTCTGATGCTATAAAGAGCAATATTGCATAGGAACCTGGAATGTCAGGTCCATGAATCATGTCAAATTGGAAGTGGTCAAACAAGAGATGGCAAGAGTGAGCATCGATATTCTAGGAATCAGCAAACTAAAATGGACTGGAATGGGTGCATTTAAATCAGATGACCATTATATCTACTACTGTAGGCAGGAATCCCTTAGAAGAAATGGAGTAGCCATCATGGTCAACAAAAGAGTCCGAAATGCAGTAGCTGGATGCAATCTCAAAAACGACAGAATGATCTCTGCTCGTTTCCAAGGCAAACCATTCAATATCACAGTAATCCAAGTCTATGCCCCAACCAGTAATGCTGAAGAAGCTGAAGTTGAATGGTTCTATGAAGACCTATAAGACCTTTTAGAACTAACACCCCAAAAAGATGTCCTTTTCATTATAGGGGACTGGAATGCAAAAGTAGGAAGTCAAGAAACACCTGGAGTAACAGGCAAATTTGGCCTTGGAATACAGAATGAAGCAGAGCAAAGACTAATAGGGTTTTGCCAAGAAAATGCACTGGTCATAGCAAACACCGTCTTCCAACAACACAAGAGAAGACTCTACACATGGACATCACCAGATGGTCAACACCAAAATCAGATTGATTTTATTCTTTGCAGCCAAACATGGAGAAGCTCTATACAGTCAGGGAAAACAAGAATGAGAGCTGACTGGAGTCCAGATCATGAACTCCTTACTGCAAGATTCAGACTTAAATTGAAGAAAGCATGGAAAATCACTAGACCGTTCAGGTATGACCTACATCAAATCCCTTATGATTATCCAGTGGAAGTGAGAAATAGATTCAAGGGATTATATCTGAAAGACAGAGTGTCTGAAGAACTATGAATGGAGATTCGTGACATTGTAGAAGAGGCAGTGATCAAGACCACCCATAAGAAGAAGAAATGCAAAAACGTAAAATGGTTGTCTGAGGAGGTCTTACAAATAGCTGAGGAAAGCAGAGAAGATAAAGACAAACGAGAAAGGAGAAAATACCCATTGGAATGCAGAATTTCAAAGAATAGCAAGGATAGATAAGAAAACCTTCCTCAGGGATCAGTGCAAAAAAAAATAGAGGAAAATAATAGAATGGGAAAGACTAGTGATCTCTTCAAGAAAA
>SJYW01024802.1:1369040-1388011 GCA_006410735.1 Raphicerus campestris | reverse complement strand
GACTCTTTGCGACCCTATGAATCGCAGGACGCCAGGCCTCCCTGTCCATCACCAACTCCCGGAGTTCACTCAGACTCACGTCCATCGAGTCAGTGATGCCATCCAGCCATCATCCTCGGTCATCCCCTTCGCCTCCTGCCCCCAATCCCTCCCAGCATCAGAATCTTCTCCAATGAGTCAACTCTTCGCATGAGGTCCGTGTTAGAAACTATCTTTTCCTCCTTTTCTGACCCTGGCTTCTCTGAGACAGCTTTTACACACCCTTTCTTCCTTTAATCACCATCTTCCATCCTGGCCCCTGCACTCTCTCTTTGGAAATCACTGCTCTGAGCTAGGTAAACAGGACCAGCTCACCTCAGTACAAAAATGAATAAATCTAAATCTCATGTACACCTCCGCTACACAAGTGGCCTCAGGAAGACCAGTGACCATGTTGATTCAATTATGAGGAGAGGGAGTTGCACAGTGTTCTTCCAGTTAAGAGTTTAGGGGTAATTAAAACGAGGACTGAGGCGGAACGATAAAAATACAGATGACAAAACCAGGACAGTTCAACAGCAGAGGTAGGCCTGTAATCAAAAACCCACTAAAACATGGAGGGAAAGGAGACAGGCTCTAACAAACCCCAAATACCTGCCCTGAGTTAAACACTCCACAGGCCCTTCCATTTTTGTCCTCTTGTTTAATCTGCACAACACTGTAAGGATAGAGTTGTTGGAGCCTGACACTTACAGAAATTAAATAACTGTTCAAAGACTCAGCTCAGAAAGGAAACCCAGGGATCCAAGNCCCAGCTCCGCCCTCGGAGCTGTCACACTGTGTGACGATTTAGCTGAACTTTTCACGTCACTGCCTACCACAGTCTGGTCAATTCCATCCGTCCCAGTCCTCCTGGCAGGCCACTGCTCCACTCGGATTCACTGAGTGGCAGGATGGCTCTGGGGGTCAGACTGCCCAATTTGGGATCCCGCCTGTATCCCCGCTTAAGTCCACATCTCTGAGTCCATTTCCCCAGCTGCAGGGGGCAGTCAATTCAGTCACTCAGTAGTGTCTGACTCTTCGAGAAACCATGGACTGCAGCACGCCAGGCTTTCCTGCCCAACGCCAGCTCCCAGAGTTTACTCAAACTTATGTCCATAGAGTTGGCGATGACATCCAACCATCTCATCCTCTGTCGTCCCTTTCTCCTATCTTCAATCTTTCCCAGCATCCGGGTCTTTTCCAATGAGTCAGTTCTTCACATTNCTGTCGTCCCTTTCTCCTATCTTCAATCTTTCCCAATCTTTCAATCTTTCCCAATCCGGGTCTTTTCCAACGAGTCAGTTCTTCACATCAGGTGTCCAAAGTATTGGAGTTTCAGCTTCAGCATCAGTCCTTCCAATGAATATTCAGGACTGATTTCCTTTAGTATAGACTGGGTGGATTTCCTTGGAGTCCAAGGGACTCTGTCCCTTGCAGGGGACGGGGAAGGGCGGTTTCAGTGGCCCTGCAGGGACTAGCAGGTACTACCACGTGCAAAGCGCATTCAGCACGGCCGGCGGAACGGCCCCGCAGCCACCAGCTCGCGGCCAGGTCCCGCCCCGCGGCCTCTCCCGCCCTCCCATTGGTGCCTGGCCTGTCGATCACACGGCGGCACCGCCCCGGGACGCTTTCCCGCCACCGTCCAGTCCCGCTCCCTGCCATATCCACCAGTCTGCCCTTTCTTATCTCGCTCCACGTCCTCGGCACCGCGCTCACCTTCCTCGGCGACAGGGCTGTTCCGCCGAGGCCAGACCGGAGAGCTGTCCAGGCGGACGCCGCTGAACCTGAAACTCCCGCTCCTCGCCGGTGTCGGCGTCTTCCAGGGCAGTACAGCGCGCTGCACGCCCCGCGCAGCACTGCGCATGCGCACCCCGGGGCTTGGTGGGGCGGGTCCCCGTGTTGTGCCACTGCGCTTGCGCGGCCGGCTAGCCCAGGGCTCTGTCTCCGTAGCCAAATACAGCGTCCCGCCTCTGCGCTCCCGGGGTCACTGCGCATGCGCGCTCCTTGGCTCTCCTGAGGATGGAGTTCGCGTTTGATGTCTCTGCGCGTGCCTGGCGTGTTCAGCTGGGGCGGGAACCCCAGCGGAGGAATCGTGATGATCGTGATCTGGACTCTGTACTCTTCCTTCGCTGCGCCCTCCGCCGCCATCCGTGGAGGGTGTTTTTTTGCCAGCTGGCAGCCATAAAATACCGAGCGCAGTCGGTTGACTTAAGTTGACTATGTTTATCAAACAGGTGGCTCTAGTGTTAAAGAACCCGCCTGCTAGTGCAGAAGACTTAAGAGACACTGGTTCGATCCGTGGGTTGGGAAGATCCCCTGGAGGAGAGCATAGGCAACCCACTCCAGTATTCGTGCCTGGAAAATCCCATGTAGCTTGGTGGGCTACAGCCTATGGGGGTCGCAAACAGATGCGAGTGAACGGACCTGGCACCACCTAAGGACCAGGTGCGTAGCTGACTAAGGAAGCCTGTATTCTGGTCCTGGAACTGAGCCTGGTAAAACCAGCTTCCTCTGCCCAGCTTTTCATTAACCTCTTTATCTAAAACTTTATTCCCTTTCTTATCCCGCACCTGTTGCCCTCAGGATTGAAAAGTATCCAAGAAAAGTGGGGATTGGAACCCAGCAGCACCCTTCAGGGGCCTCCCAGGTGAAAAAGCCTCTCCGTGTTCTAGTTCTTGTTTGTAGAAAAAGGCTTTGGACTTTTGATACCCTTCCTGAGTTCCACAGGGAATTGCACAGGCAATTATTGATAAAGGAACACAGAAACACGAAGAGCAGTTAAACAGAAGTTAGGACCATCATTCATTGATAAAACAGCCCTAGAGCCCTCTTCAAGATGTATACATAATAATCTGACACCCATCTTTGAGCAGTTCTGTGGGAACTGGGACCCTCACCCCGGGGAGGATGGTGGCTACAAGCTGAGCACAAGCACGTGAAATCCAGACTGTCTGGAACCAGAAGGTTGAAGATTAAGATACCTGAAACACTGCCCTGTTACCTCATCTCCAACCAATCAGAAGACAGCCGCTGTGCTCCTGGCTCAGTCCTGCAGTCAGCCTTGTACTTTCCCTCACCACAACCCCCTGTCAGGAAAGTGACTGCCATGTGGAGGGTTGTTCAGTCGAGTGACTCTTCAGTCGTGTCCAACTCTTTGCAGTCCCGTGGACCATTACGCAGTGTGGAGGGTGGGCAGCTCCGAAGTTCAGTCTGGTCATAGACCCTGCTCCTGTCTGACCTTAATGTGAGACCCAGTTATTTTACCTCTAGAATGGACAGCACCTCCCCAGCCCACCTGAGCAGGGTTGAGACAGACTAAGTGATTAAACAGTTAATCCCACTAAGGGGTTCTATGTAGAAAGATGGGAGACTCCTGTAAGTTAATGATTACTCAGGAAAGCAGGTGTGCTCAGCAACACACCCATGCCACAGAAGCAGGAGAGTTGCCCCCAGACAATAAAACAATGGTGGCATGAGCCCCACACCTGCCAGCGAGCTCAGTAAGTCAGTGATCCCCAGGACACGCTCTCTGCACAGGTTAAAAAGAATATTGTTTGTGGACCTAGATTAAATTAACCATGCAGGGACAAGAAAACTCCCCTGCTCAACCCGGAGAAGGAACTAATGATGAAAATGACCTCTACTCAAGAAAGACAAAGAAGGCCTTATCCCCTCCCCACTTTTCCTTTATTATAAAACTGTAGCCCAGTATGTCCTTAGCATATGGCATTTCTTGCCCACCTGCTTAAAAGCCTCATACATGTCCTATTCTGGTGAATCACTTATCTACCGCTTTGCTCTTACTAAATTCTCGGCATGGAGACATAGGGGACTATGGTCCCAAAGCTCCTCGGCGCTCCCGTGAAATGACACTTTCAGGTCTGGAAACCAAGCTGAGGGCTGTTGCTACTGGCCCCAGTCTTTCCTCGGGGGGGTTCACCTGGTCAGGAGGGTAGAGCGCATCTCCTTCACCCCCTCAGACGTGGTTCTTCTTTGTCCAGTCAGGGATTGGACTGCATGACCCCTGGAAGCTTTTCTGAAGGCGTGTCCAGTGTGTGTTTTCCAACACCACACAATAACCCAGTTTTGACACTACCTGCAGGTAACTGGGATCCCACATGTTAGGGGCTCGGTCCCACAGGACTGCAGCCCCAAGCCCAGCCCGTCATCTGTGCTGCTCACCTTGTTGTGGTTGTTCAGTCAGTCATGTCCGACTCTTTGTGACCTCATGGACCGCGTCACACCAGGCTTCCCTGTCCACTGTCTCCCAGAGCTTGCTCAAACTCATGTCCATTGAGTCAATGATGCCATCCAACCATCTCATCCTCCATTGCCCCCTTCTCCTGCCTGCAGTCTTTCCCAGCATCAGGGTCTTTTCCAGTGAATCAGTTCTTCGCATCAGGTGACCGAAGTATTGGAGCTTCAGCTTCAGCATCAGTCCTTCCAATGAATATTCAGAGTTGATTTTCTTTAGGATTGATTGGTTTGATCTCCTTGCTGTGCAAGGGACTCTCAAGAGTCTTTGCCAGCACCACAGTTGTTCACCTACTGACTGTAGATCAGAGGTTCCCACAAGCTCCTCCTTGGGTTTGATTAATTTGCTAGAGAGACTGACAGAACCAAGGAAAACATTTTACTTATGAGAACATCAGTTTATGTAAAGACATAACTCAGGAACAGCAGGAAGAAGAGATGCACAGGGCAAGTGTATGGGGAAGGAGCAAGAGTTTCCACTTTCCCCACACCTCCATGAGCTCACCAACCCAGAAACTCTCCAAACCTCTTCTTTCCATGTATTTAATAGAGGCATCATTACGTACGCACAAGTTGATTAAATCATTGGCCATTGGTGATTTCTTCCTTTTTTGTGTGTGGCCACATCCTGCTACACATGGGACCTTAATTCCCCAACCAGGGACTGAACTAGCCTAATGTCCACTACATTGGAAGGCAGAATTTTAACCACTGGACCACCATGGGAATCCCATTGATGATTGAACTCCATCTCCAGGCCCCTCCCCTCCCAGGAGGCTTGGGGATGGGCCTGACCATTCCCACCTTCCAGTCACCCAGTTTGTTCCCCTGGCTCACAACCTTAGGCAGGTTACCTAGGGGCTTCCCCCAAAATCACATTATTAACATAACAAGAGACACCTGTATCTCTTTCCTCACTCGGGAAATTTCAAGGGTTTTAGGAGCTCTGCTAAGAGCTGGGACAGAGGCCAAAAATATATTATCACAATATCTCAGGATGGGCCTATGAAATTACAACTGGGGGCGTTTTATGCTAAGTGGTCNTCACCCAGTTTGTTCCCCTGGCTCACAACCTTAGGCTGGTTACCTAGGGGCTTCCCCAAAAATCACATTATTAACATAACAAGAGACACCTGTATCTCTTTCGTCACTCAGGAAATTTCAAGGGTTTTAGGAGCTCTGCTAAGAGCTGGGACAGAGGCCAAAAATATCACAATATCTCAGGATGGGCCTATGAAATTACAACTGGGGGCGTTTTATGCTAAGTGGTCCCTGGGAATGACCTTAGTAATTGGTGTGATTTCCTGGCAAGATAAGAAACTTTAGGGACAGTTTCTGAGGCTTGAAGGAAAAGTTTTCAAGAAGAAGAGCCAGTGTTACAAGTTGTATACAAACCTGGGGCGAGAATTTACAAAAGGATGATTCCAGAGTCTGTTTTTTGTCAGTACTTCCAACTATCACTGGTTGGTGTAGTTTGAAAAGGGCAAAGTACTGTCACCCTTTGGAATGCATTTAATTTTTAAATCGGACACAGTTCAGTTCCTAACACAAACCATGGATTAATGTATTCTATATATATTTGTGTTCAGTCGTGTCTGACTCCTTGTGGTCCCATGGACTACACCCCACCAGGCTCCTCTATCCATGGAATTTTCTAGGCAAGAATACTGGAGTGGGTTGCCTACTCCAGGGGATCTTCCCAACCCAGGGATTAAAACCACAACTCTTGCATTTCCTGCAAAGACAGGCTGATTCTTTACCTCTAGTGCCATCTGGAAAGCCCCTAGAGAATGGGCCCTTTGGAATGATGCCCAGCAAAATCTTGAAAAGGTCTCTGATGTTTTAGTCTTAAGTTTATGTAAATGTTACATTTTTACTATACAACCACGGCTTGTTTCCATGTTTAAAAATTGTCTTAAAGTAATTGTCATCTGGTAAACTTGACAGTTTAAGAAAATGTACTGCATTTTGGTCTATTTCTTCAAAGTCTCCCCGCCCCATTCTACACACACACACACACACACACACATCCCTAGGATACAAATTCTCTAAGAAGCATCATGGGAGGAATAGAGGATGATACTACTTGGGGTCTGGTTGTAGAAGACTTTGAAGTGTGAAAATGAGTTGCTCAGTCATGTCCAATTCTTTGTGACCCCATGGATTGTATATGTATAATTCTCCAGACCAGAATACTGGAGTGGGTAGCCTTTCCCCTTCTCCAGGGGATCTTCCCATCCCAGGGATCAAACCGAAGTCTTCCACATAGAAGGTGGTTTCTTTACCAGCTGAGCCACCAGGGAAGCCCAGAAAACTTTAAACAGCAAGCTAACAAGTTTAGACTTTGTCTTATAAGCCATTTGTACATCACTGAAATGTTTTTTTAACAGAGGAATGAAATTGCAAAAGCAGTGTCTTGGAAATAATAAGCCAGAAGCAGGGTGAAGAATAGCTTGGAGGGGAAAGAGACCAGAAGCAAGCAAACAAGTCAGGTTATGCAATAAACCAGACAATGCAATAGGGACTTGGACCTCAAGAGTGGCAATAAGAATGGAGGATAGGGACTTCCCTGGCAGCCCAGTGCTTTAAGACTTCACCTTCCAATGCATGGGGTGCAAGTTCAGTCCCTGATCAGGGAGCCAAGATCCCACATGCCTCAGGGTCAAAAAACCAAAACATAAAACAGAAGCAATGTTGTAACACATTCAATATTCTCCCAGTTAAACTCCTGTTAAACCCTTAGTTTAACTCCTATTAAACCTCCAGTTAAACCCCTGGGGTTCCTGTTTCCTCCATGGCTCTGGCCCAGGCTCCACAGCACAGCAGTCAACAACCCTTCTGTGGCCCCCACTTCTGAGTCTTTCTGTCCCTCTCCATCACCCTTTGTTCAAGCTGGGCTGGCCATGGAGGGTCAGGCTCACTCAGCTGGTTCTGAAACAGGGAAGGGGGCTGTGAGATTCTATTTGTGTTTTGTAATAGGTTCATTTGTGCCACTTTTTTATATTCCACATATAAGTGATGTCATATGGTATGTGTCTTTCTCTGATTTACTTCACTCAGTATGACAGTCTCTAGGTCCATCCACGTCGCTGCTTGTTGCTATTGTTCAGTCACTCAGTCATGTCTGACTCTTTGCAACCCCAAGGACTGCAGCAAGCCAGGCTTCCTTGTCCGTCACCAACTCCTGGAGCTTGCTCAAAGTCAAGTCCATCGAGCTGGTGATGCCATCCAACCATCTCATGCTCTGCCATCCCCTTCTCCTGCCTTCAATCTTTCCCAACATGAGGGTGTTTTCCAATGGCTCTTCCCATCAGGTGGCCAAAGTATTGGAGTGTCAGCAGGCTGCTAATGGGCATTATTTCATTCTTTTTATGGTGACTCACTCTTTTAGATCATGGACTCCTCCAGAGCGGGGAGTCAGATTGGCACTCCCAGTGCCCAGCACAGAGCTTGGCACCTGGTGGGCACTCATTGACCCCTGGCGATGGTGCTGAGGTTGCACCTGCAGGATAAGGAACTGACTGCTGCCCTCTCCTGCCAACGAGAGGCATTGTCCAGACCACAGACTTCTTCCCTGCCATCCTTTGCCAAAAAATGAAAAGGAGGAAAGGGAGGCAGTGCCTAAAGACAAAGAAAGCTCCAATCACTCTTTCTAACTCTTAAATACCTGTGAATTAAGAATACGGGCAGAAAGTGGATTCATGGGCTGGGCGCTGAGGATGGTTGGGAAATGACAGCCAAAAGGTATGAGACTTCTTTACAGGGTAATGAAGATGTTGTAAAATGAACTGCAGGGACTTCCCTGGTGGTCCAGTGGTTAAGACACCACACTTCCAATGTAGGGGACCCAGGGACCTGGGTTTGATCCCTGGTTGGGGAACTAAGATCCCACAAACCTCGAGATGAAATAAATATATAAATGAAGTGGATTAGAGTGGTGATTGCACAACTCTGTTAAAAGCCCCTGAATTGTACACATTTTTTCCATGAAGTGTAGCTTGAAGGATTTTAATTTCCTGACCAGAGATCGAACCCAGATCCTCCTCAGTGAACATAAAGAGTCCTTACCACTGGACCTGCAGGGAACTCTCTGAATTGTACACTTTAAATGGATGAGTTATATGGTGTCTGAACTCTATCTCAGTAAGGCTGCTACCAAAAAGAAATCAATTGAATGTTTGTATAACAACTTGAATGTACTTAATCCCCCTGAGCTACACACTGAAAAATGGTTAAAATGTCAATTTTAGGTTACATATATTTTATCACAATTAAATAAAAAGAAAGTAAGTGCATTCTATATATTAGCAATAAACAAACAGAAAATAAACTCTGGGAAATCGCATTTATAACAGCACCCAAACCAAAGGTACCTAGGAATAAATCTAATAAAAGGTGCATAAGACCTCTGCACAGAAAAATATAAAACATTGCTGAAAAAAATGAAAGAATCCCAATAAAATGGAAGCATAGATCATGTTTACGGACAGAAAGGGGCTTCCCTGGTGGCTCAGACGGCAAAGAATCCACCCACAATGCAAGAGACTTGAGTTTGATCCCTAGGTTGGCAACATCCCCTGGAGAAGAGAATGGCTACCCACTCCAGTATCCTTGCCTGGAGAATCCCATGGACAGAGGAACCTGGTGGGTTACAGTCCGTGGGCTCACAAAGATTCAGACACGACTGAGAGACTAACATTTTCACTTTCTTTCATGGACTGAAAGCCTCCATATTTTGAGATGTCAAATCTCCCTAATTTGACATGTAAATTCAATGGAGTCCTAATCAGAATCTTAGCTTTTTAAAAAGACATTGACAAGGTGACTCTAAAATGTATATGGAAAATCAAAGAACCTAGAAGAGTGAACACAGTCTTGACACAGAAGGATAAAACTGGATATCAAAACTCATTTTAAAGCTATAGCAACCAAGATGCTAAGGCATTGGCACAAGGATTATTAACAGACCGATGGAATAAGCATCCACAACAGACATAAATATATGGTCCCCAGTGACAGATGACCAAGGAACCACCACAGTTCAGAGGGGAAGCACTAGTCTTTCAATAAGTGGTCTGGGGTTAATTGTACCTTCATAGGGAAAAANCAAGATGCTAAGGCATTGGCACAAGGATTATTAACAGACCGGTGGAATAAGCGTCCACAACAGACATAAATATATGGTCCCCAGTGACAGATGACCAAGGAACCACCACAGTTAGGAGGGGAAGCACTAGTCTTTCAATAAGTGGTCTGGGGTTAACTGTACCTTCATAGGGAAAAAATAAACCTCAGTTCTACCTCACTCCATTTGTCAAGTTTAATCAGATATGGATCATAGACCTAGATGTGAATGATAAAGCAAAAAAAGCTTCCATTCTAAAAAAGCAAAAACGAAATAGAGACAAATCTTCATGACCAAGGAATAGACAAAGATTTTTTAAAATAAGACACACGTGGAAAATCACTAGCCCGAGACTGATAAGGAAGAAATGGAACTTTGTGTTCACAGATGGCATGGTCATCTATGTAGAAAATTGAAAACACTTTGAAAAATTAGTGGAACTAATTAGGGATTATAGCAAGGTTTCAGGATACAGGTTTATGGACAAAAGTCAGTTGCTTCTCTCTATACTGACAACGAACTAGAGGAATTTGAAATTCAAAGCATGATACATGGTACCACTCTGATGAGGGGATGTTGGTAATGGGGAGGAGGTCTGTGTATGTGTGAGGGCCAGGAGTGTATGGGAAATCTTGCCTTCTGCTCAGTTTTGCTTTGAACTTGACGGCTCTAAAAAATATAACCTACTAAGGAAAATCACTAACTGTAAAAAATATATATGAATCAATTGAATTCCATTAAAATTTAAATGCTCATCAAAAAATACCATTATGTGAACAGAAAAGAATATGAAAAAGAAGGTATATATGTATAACTGAGTCACTGTTGTATTTAACATTGTAAATCAACTATACCTCAATTTAAAAAAATAAAATAAATACAATTATGTGAGTGAAAAGGCATGCCACAGACCAGAAGATTATTGCAATGTATCTTACCTATAATATATAAAGAAATCCCACGAATTGATAACAAACAGACAACATAATTTTAAATATCCCCAAAGATTTGAAAGGTACTTCACAAATGAGGCTACATCCAGATGGCCAATAAGTATATGAAAATGCGTTCCACTTCATTAACTATCAAGGAATATAAATTACACTGCACTGCATCCCCCAAATGGACTAAAATTAAAAGTACTGACGGAACCTCCCCAGTGGTCCAGTGGTCCAGTGGTCCCCCAGTGGACTNCAAATTGATAACTAACAGACAACATAATTTTTTAAATATCCCCAAAGATTTGAAAGGTACTTCACAAATGAGGCTACATCCAGATGGCAAATAAGTATATAAAAATGCGTTCCACTTCATTAACTATCAAGGAATATAAATTACACTGCACTGCATCCCCCAGATGGACTAAAATTAAAAGTACTGGCGGAACCTCCCCAGTGGTCCAGTGGTTAGGACGCTGTGCAGGGGGCCTGGGTTTGGTCCCAGGGAACTAAGATCCCACATGCCACAGTGCAGCCAAAAAAGAAAGTACTGACAATACATACCATGTTTTGGTGAGAGTATCCAGCAACTGGAACTCTCATACCCTCTTGGTGGAAGTGTGTAACTCGATACCCTGATACTGGGAAATTGGCAGTATCTGCTCAAGCTAAATATAAAAGAAACCCCATGACCCAGCAGTTCCATTTCTTGTTTATATACCAAATTGAAATGAGCATTTATGTCCACCAAAAGTCATGTATAAGAATGTGCACAGAAGCTTTATACATAATACCCAAAACCTGGAAACAACCCCAGTATCATCAATAAGAAAACTGTAGTATATTCAATATAGTAGAGTATCACAGAGCAGGAAAAGGTAACTAACTACTTCTACATGCAAGACAGTAGGTGAATTTCACAGACATCATGTGCAATGAAAGAAACTGGTCCCAAAAGTACATACTGTTTGATTTCTTCTGAATGATGTTCAAAAACACAAAACTAATCTTTTGGGAGAGGTCAGAATAGCAGTTATTCTTAGGGACAGTTACTCTTGGGAGAAGCTATGCAAAAGTCTTTTGAGGTGCCCAAGTGTTCTGTACCTTGATCTAGTAGTCAGGTGGCTACATATATATATATAATTTTATCCAGCTATATATTAATTTATTAATGTTATCTCTTTTAATTTTTTATACTGAAGTATAATTGTTTCACCATGTTGTGTTAGCTTCAGGTGTACAACAAAGTGATTCAGTTAGACGTGTATATATTCGCAACCCCATGGACTGCAGCCTACCAGGTTCCTCTGTCCATGGGATTTTCCAGGCAAGAGTACGGGAGTGGGTTGCCATTGCCTTCTCCAATATATGTATACACACATATATATTCCTTTTTAGATTTTTGTCCTTTATAATGAGATATTGATTATAGTTCCTGTGCTATACAGTAGGTTCTTTTGGTTATCTATTTTATATATAGTAGTGTGTATATGTTAATCCCAAACTCTTATTCTCTCTTCCTTCCCCTTTGGTAACCATAAGTTTGTTTTCTATGTCTGTGAGTTTATTTTTGTTTTGTAGATAAATTCATCTGTATCACGTTTTTATGTTCCACATGTAAGTGATATGATATTTGTCTTTCTCTGATTTGCTTCACTTAGTATGATAATCTCTAGCTCCATCCATGTTACTATAAATGGCATTATTTCATTCATGATGTTATATAATTTTAAAAAGTAAACAAGTATATTATTGTCCACTTTTCCAAGCGCTTTCTCAAGCCCTGGGTGTTTGTGACGCCTTCCCAGAGTACTGTTACCCTTCACAGACCGAGCCATCCTGCATTCTTGGAGTAGACCCACGCGGGTCAGTCCTTCCTTTGCTCTCCCTTCTGGTATCTGTTCCTTAAGGGCCTTGGACAGCATCACAGACGTGCCTGCAGGCCCTATTGCTGATAAGGGCCCTCGCAGGTGCTCAATAAATCTCTCTTTTCTCCTTAGTTAGAAACGAGTTCGCTGTGTTGGATAAACCTGGTTCTTACCAAAACCGCGGTTAAAGCATCAGGTCACATGCCCACAGCGGGCGGAGGAGGGCGGCGGAAGCGCGGAGGGATGGGAGGGGAGCGGCGAAAGCCAAGAGCAGTGCGTAGTAGGAAAGAGCTGACCCTGCTATTATCACAGTGACACAGGTACAAAAAAAAAAAAGTACAAAGACAAGGGCGGAAAAGCAGGCCCGGCTGCTGAGAACCCGGCGCCTTGTTCTCCCCGTGGGTCTGGAAGGGGTCCTGCAGCGGGGCGGGCGACCGGGTCACTGGAGTCCTCCGAGCACCCGCCTAGCATGAGCGGGCCTCGCTAGCCACCTCGCTGGGGCGGGGCCTTGGGCGGGCCACTGTCCTTCGGAAATTGTCCCTTCCCCAGTCGTACCAAGCCCCATCACAAGCTAGGCAGCCACTCTGGGGGACCCCAGAGGCCACCAGAGGGCACGGAGGCCGGAGCCCAAGGAGGGGGCCCATCCTGACGTCCCTGAGACGCGCCGGCGCAGGCTCCACTCGAGCTGATGAGATCAAGCTCCCTCCCTCCGTCCCTCTGTCCTTGGGTCCCTCGCTCAGCCGTGTCCCTGCAATGGGAAATCCAGGGCAGCTACCCCAAAAGTCTGGGTCTGAGCCCGGTGATCCCAGGCGGCCTTGCACACTCAGTTCAGCACCTGCCCTCGGAACAAATCTGGAGACAACTGGAACGGCTGTCACCCACGGAAAGTGCAACGCGGCCAGCTCTCAGCTCCAGGGCCCTAAGGTTGCCTGCGGCTCCAAGCCTATGGGCCTGGCCGCCCACTCTGTGTCTGGAGGTCTCTGGACCCACTCGATAAATAGCTTTGCACCAACTGGCCACCAATAGGTAATACAGATGGTGAGCGTTAAGCGGATGCAAGTTGAGAAAGAATAGTTGGGACTTGCCACTGATCAGTGAAGCCCTTGAGGAACCCAGAGCCCAACCCGTGCAGAAAGACACCCCTCCCCCTCCGCCCTCTACCTGGGATCCCTGAGTACTCCCACCACCACCACCACCCCCACCTCGGCTAGGGGGACCAGAAACCCAGAGTAAAAAAGCTGAGGCCGTCAGCCCAAGGACATGCCCAAAAATAGTGCCCCAGGAGGAGGCTGGCTTGGGGAGGAAGGCTGCTGAACAACACATCTGCAGGGCCTTGGGGAAGGGATGAACTCCCAGGTGCTTCTGAGTACACGTTTTGGCTACACGCTGAAAGAATGTATAGTCAATATTTGACTAGAGCTGACTGTGACCGATACAGATGGACTTTGGGGATACAAGAGTAAATCTGAACTTTCATACAAGCTTTTTTGTTGTTATTATTTTCCAATTTAAATGTTTAAAACTATTAGCAGACCAGTTACGGAAGTTTGATGGAATACCAAAGGAACAATAATTCCTTAATTTCTCAGTGGTAAGAGCTGCTGGCTTGCTCCTGTGGTCACTGCAGAGCACATTTATGACAGTAAACACATTCACTCTCCACTGAGGCCGATGCAGGGCTGTGTTTCTCCCAAAAGGGGATCATGGTTCCAGTTGTGCTAATTAGATCTGATGCCCTGGACCCACATGTGATCCTTGATCACAGACAGGTTTGGGGAGAGTGGAAATGAGGCATTTGGTTTTTGGACACTCCCATGAATGAGGCCAAAGCCAATTTCAGTTCATCTACAAACATGGAAGGATGAAGACAGGCTACTTTTTATTGCCCCAAGGAGCAAAACAAAACAAAATGTATTTATCTTAAGCGTGAAATTAGAGTTTATCTTTTAAAAGGAAAATACTCCTTTCTTTCGGTAGGACAGGCACCAAATATCCCATCTGCTTTCCCCCAAGGAGATCAGAAACCCAAGGAAATATTAAGATCAAGTCTTTACTTCACAGGGTGCCCAGACTTGTTGGAATGACAAAATATCAAAGCTAGTGTATTAGATAGTCATGTTCATCACTGAGTGTGAAAGAGAAAAAAGTACAGATGTTATTCATAATAGCATCAGGAAGAAGCACTATTCTAGACACCATGGATCAAACCCCTGTCCAGACCAGTCAGCGGCTCTCAATCTGAAGACTGGAGACTTTGGGGTCTTTCAGATCTATACTCCAGCATCCAACAGGCTGAACAAGTGAGACACGGCACACACACACTCATGACCATTTATCCGTTTGCTGTGTGCCATGCACTGCGTTAAATACATCACATGTGATAATTTATCATTTAACCCTCAAAGAAAACCTCTGTGGCATAGACAGTATTATGATTCCTATCTATCCCAGAGATGAGGAAAGCTCGCCCACCCAGTGCCCCGGGGTGTGTTCAGTAATGGAGCTTCAAGCATCCACTGTGTGCAGACCCCACATGTGTACACAGTGCTTAGTCGTGTCTGACTCTTTGTGACCCCGTGAACTGTAGCCAGCCAGGCTTCTCTGTCCATGGGATTCTCCTAGCAAGAATACTGCAGTGGGTTGCCATTTCCTCCTTCAGGGGATCTTCCCGACCCAGAGATCCAAGCCACCTCTCCCACATCTCCTACATTGCAGGTGGATTCTTACCCCTGAGCCACTGGAGAAGCCCACATAGCAGTCTATTGTTATTCAAATGCATGAAAATAGAGCTGTAATCTCTAAGTAAATATTTTATGAAATGTTCAGTAGCTGTTTTGGTTAGTAGTATAAATGGTGTTTTCTCAGTTGACAAACACCAGAAGTAGCAAGAAATTATGAATGTCCTTAACATTTTTGGTATTCATTTTTTTTCACACCAGTCATATCGGCGATGTTCTAATTCTTAGGTTGGGAGTGTGGTACATTCCCAAGGTCCCTTATGTTGGTATGTTACATAATGTGTATATGTATACACACATGCTCATCTCATATTCTCTTGAACGATTCAAGTACTACTTTTTTTTTTTAAAATGTTTAAGAGCATTAGCAGTCAAAAAAGTTCCTTTTTTAAAGAACCTTTAAAAACAAAGGGTTTAGGGAATTTCCTGGTGGTCCAGTGGTTAGGACTCCTTGCTTCCACTGCCACAAGCAAGGGTTCAACCTCTGGTCAGGAGGAACTAAGATCCCACACTTCAGGCAACATGGCCAAAATAATAATAACTAAATAAATAAAAACTAAACGTTTAAAACAAGGGATCTTTATGTCTGAGGGATGGGCCTGGCATTTGGGAGGTGTACCATGTGAGTTCCCAGAAGGTTCATTCTGATAATAATGGGCCAGATAATAACAATAATAACAAAACTAACCAGAGCACCTAAAGAGTAAGGTGGGGAGTGGGGAAAAGAAAAAGTATGCTCTCTTCCTCTAGCAAAACGGGGGAGTTTCAGAAGGATTTTGAACGACTGACTGGTACCACTGAAAATAATCACGTTATTAAACACCTTTAACGGGAATACTAATTTAAACTGGCTGAGGGTTAAAAAAAAGGGGGGTGGCTGGGAAACAGATAAGGGAGAGGGAAAGAAAATTTGGGGAATTTCTTGGTGATCTAGTGGTTAGGACTCTGTCCATTCACTGCCAAGGGCATGAGTTCGATCCCTAGCAAGAAAAGAATGAAAGAAAAAGATTGAAAAAGAAACAAACCTATCTGTGCCCTTTCGACACTGAGTATGTATAAGTTTTACAGTCTGAAGAATATAATGTCAATAAAACGGAAAATAATTCTAGAAACAGAAAAAAATGGGAGGAATCCTAGAACCCAGTGACTACTGTCCCTCCTCACCCCTTCCATCTCCCCGACCCCTCAACTATTCATTGACTGAAAGAGCACAGCACTTCCTCCCTGGAAACCTTTCCCTCTGATCCTTCTCTTTCCCCTTCCACGAGGTTTTCCCCTCTCTTACAGACCTCTGTATCCTATCCCGGTCTCACCAGAGCACTCATCCCATCAGAATCATGAGCATGATTTACTAACCTGTGCGAAGGTGGCCACTGGGCTAGATACCCGACATACATTCCTGCTTTGTAACCATCACAACTACCCTCGTTGACAGGTGTTCCTGTCCCTGTTAATCTGCCTCAAATCGGTTAGCATGTTGGGGACCCCACTCGTTGCTTATTCTCTAGAAAGAGCACGTGCTCTTTCTACCCTCAGTGTGCGTGCAAAAGCGGTCATATCTCGGGTGCTCAAGTAAAACGTGCTGACAGACTAGAAGATAACTACAACTGTTTGCTGCCAGTAAAGAAACAGACGCTTTTAGAAAAGCATTACTCGACCGGAGCTTTTCTATACCAGCTTGTTCAGCCAGATAATGTCCAGTGGCCCCAGCTTCAAAAGAAACAAGTACACACACGAGTGACCGCACACAGGTGCAGGAGCCAACAGCAAGATAACTGCCAAGGCGGCAAGCCAGCACCCTACCCTCTGCTGTCTCCTGCAACTTTGGAGGGCCACCGTTACTTCTCACCCTCCTGAGGACAGTGGTAGAAAGGAAGCAGATTTAATCTCTAGTGAGTCAATCCCCCCAAGTCCGCTGAAGGCCAGTCACTGAATGAAAAACGTCTTAGTCGAGGCTAAATACACTTGCTGTAAATTGCTGTTAGAAACGATTTTATTTGTCCTGCATCCCTTCCCAGCCAATCCCAACAGAAAAGATTACAATGAATTCCCTGGTTATCATATTGAAATTCCATCCGAAAACAGCCCTTTTAGTTTTCTGCCTATATAGGACAGTCTTCATAGTACAGTGCCAAGCACTGAGCAAGGGCTCCAAAACAAACAAAAAACATTATTATTATTGGCATACAAATTCCTGCTACCAATAACTATTTGATAACACGCACCAGACACTAAACTGGGCTTAAGCGCTAAGGAAGTGCAGGATCCTCCACACATAGATCTTTTTGTCAAAAGACAATTGTTTCTGTAACTATGGCGCTTCCTAGTTGCCAGGGGAAGTCCATGAACACCCAGGAACCCAGTATTAAGAAAATATTCCTTTTCATGGGCCTTCAGTAAGATGCAGTGGCTCTCCTCGCGAGTTGAACCCATTCTATGTGTTCAGCTGTATTATTGTCGGGAAAGGCCCCTTTAATACGCGGGCCGTATCTTGCAAACGGGCAATTCGCAGCGTTTCGCCGCGCCCTAGGCGCACGCTGGCCCCTCTCCGGGGAAACCCAGACGCCTCCCCGGCCCTACAAGCCCAGGTAACCCTCCCCTCGCTCTGCGTTCAGAACGCGAGCCCGGCCAGGCGGGGAGGCCGGCAGCCCGCGGCTTGGGCCGGGGAGACGCACGCGCGGCGCCCACGTCCGGCGGCGCGGCGTCGGATGCTGCGGGGGTATCGAGAAGGATCTGGAAGAATCCGGCTAGACCGGGGCGACGGGAGGGAGAGGCCGGGAGAACGAGCGGTGGGGGCGGGGGCTGGCTCCCGAGTCCGAGGGTCTCAGGGCCGGGGCGGGGCTAGGCGGCTGGCGGGAGGAACGAACCAGAAACCACCTTCCGCAGGAGCGCCCTGAACACCAGAGCCTGAACCCGCTCGGCCGCCGGCGCCTCTAGAAAGTTCTCCCCCCACGTCCCTCGCGGCCGCCCGGCTCCTCCCAGCCCCTCCCTCCGAGGCGCTGGGACCAATCGCTCACCCGGCCGCCCACGACCCCACCTCCTCCTCCGCCCGCGCCCGCGCCCGCGCAGAGAGGTGCGCGAGCCCCGACCCGCCGCCCGCATCGCCGCGCACACCCCGGCGCCTGCTGCCCGAGAAACGGCGTGATGACCGCCGAGGAGACGAAGACGGCCGAGAGCGGAGCGCAGTCTGCGCCGCTGCCCCTCGAAGGGGTGGACATCAGCCCTAAGCAGGATGAAGGGGTGCTTAAGGTAAGGGGCGGGGGGCGCCCCGNGGAGGAGGTGGTTTAGTTGGGGTCCCTAAACAGTGTTACGGCTGTAGGGGCCAGGGGAGAGATGTGTATAAGAGACAGGGATGAAGGGGTGCTTAAGGTAAGGGGCGGGGGGCGCCCCGGGGCGGTGGAGGCGGCGGGGGGCGGGCACCGGGAGCGCCCCAGCATCTGGCCGGAGCTCGCGCGGCCGCTTCTACAGCCTCCTGGCCGGCCGTTAAGCAGGCCGTGCAGCCGTGGCCCTGCGCATCGCCTTCCTGGACAGGCCGCCGGTTCAGGGCGGGAGGGCTGCTACACGCTCGGAAGGGGAATATCTGGGCTGAGGCTCCCCAGGCCTGGGATGGGTTCCGGAGCGCAGCGCCTGCTGTGGCTGCGGCATGCGCCAGGAGGGGCGCGGCTGGGGGCGGACGCGCTCGCGCGGGGTCCCCGGCGGCGTGCACCGCCCCACTGCGATCTGCGACCCGCGGCCGGCTCCTTCCCGGCCGCCGCTGCCACCAGGGAGTTCCCCCCGCACCCTGCCCCAGCCCCCTGCGCCTCCGGGGTGCAGAGCTCGCCGACTCCGGCAGTTAAACATTAGCCAGGACGCGAACTGGGTCCCGGGAGTTATTGCCTGGCCCGCGCGGGTCTTTGTGCGACTTGGTGCACTGTCCTGGCGTCCTCCGCCCTCTGGTCACCCCTTTCCTAAAGGCTGGGACCGGCTAGGTCACCCGCTCGGCCATGCTGTCCCCCTCCCCCCCGCCGCCCCGGTGCATGCCGGGACC
>SJYW01024802.1:1311821-1328206 GCA_006410735.1 Raphicerus campestris | reverse complement strand
AAAGTAAAATTAAATAGGGAAATAATAGAAAGTGACAAGAAAAACAGACAAGCTATCATTTCCCAGCCCAAGTGGATGCTAATTCTCAATGGATGGCCAGTTAGCTGTGGCAACACCTGTTTACCCAAAGGCTCAATTTTCAGCAATTCCAATTTGTGTTAGCAAACACCGAGACCGAGCCCGTGAAGTCAGTGTTTTATACCCACCTTAGACTGGGAAATTGTGTGTGAGACACAAGGTCCTTTTCGTTTGTGTGTCTGTGCTGACTGCGCAGTCCTGCGGGCCGCTGACCGGTGTAACAAATCAGCCAGATTATTGACTTCAGTCAGCAGTGCTCTTGCTTCATCATTCTGGGGGCCGGAAGTCTGACACGGCTCTCCCCAGGCTAAAATTTAAGTTTGGCAGGACGTGGTTCTTCCTGGAGGTGGTAGGGAAGACTCAGTCTGTCTCCTGCTAATCCAGAAAGTTGGAGGAGTTCAATTCCTTGCAATAGGATAGAGGCCCATCTCCTTGTTGGTTGCCAGCTGAAGGCCATTTCCAGCTTCTGGAGGCCGTCTGCCTGCCTTGTCCACCTTCAAGCCAGCAATGAAGGGCTGAGTCTCTCACATGCTTCCAGACCTTCTTACTTATCTTTTGATGGTACATCCCTCTGACAATTACTCTGTCTCCCTCTTCCACTTTTAAGTTTCACACAATTACACTGGGAANTGACCTCTTAACCAAATCCAGAGTGGTCTGAGGTTCATGAAACCTTGGGCAAGTTGAACCTCTCTGCTCATCTGCAAAAATGGAGAGTAAAAAAAAAAACAAACGTGTGAGGGTCCTTCCACCTCTGGGTGCTTCTGCAGGATTCTAAGAATTTGAAACAACTGGAAAAGAAAAACTGCTCTCAGGTAGAACCCTGAACTGGACAAATTCTGGTCTATGTAACATTAAAACTGTCTTCTGAGGATGTTTTACTAAAGCAGTCAGAAGCCTTTAAAGATAAATGCACCTCCTACTCCATTCTGCTCTGGGTCAGCTGCGAGTGCGTCTGCCAGGCAGCTGCACCCTCCTCACCAATGCCTAAATCTTTCCATGCAGAGAATGTGGAGTAGACAGAACCAGTAGCAACCAGGCCTGAGCAGTTCCTGCAGTTAAAGTGGTCTCTGGAAAATTTTAAATGGGGTTTATCTTGTTCTAGTGCTGGTCTGAACATCATGTTCTATAAATTTTATCTCCTGAGTATCTGCAGTCCTGGTTCCAGCAGCCTCCTCCTAGCATTTCTGTGGGCCCCCCACCCACCTCTGGTCCCATGAAAGGCACCGTGTTTCCTTGAGCGCCAGGGACCCTGCGTGGCAGATAATCTCTATAAGCTTAAGCCCCAACCACACTTTCCCAGCCCATCTGGGCTGCAGGTCACCCCATGGGCCAGGGCCAGCCTGCCCTCCCAGCAGTGGTACGCTGGACTCCCCTCCACACCAGTCTGCATGAGAGGCTCAACTGTGTCCACCGTTTCAGTTAGAAAAAGAACAGATGAAAGACATTTTCGGCAGGACTAGTAACAAGGAGTCCCCTTTCAGGAAACTACTGCTTGAAAATCAAGAACTGCACAGTGGAACCTTTAATGCCTTATTCCTGTCTTAAAGATCAGCCTCCCCTGTCCCTGACCACTTGTGCTTGCAAAGTTCCTTCAGTCCTGTCTGACTCTGAGCCGTGGGATTCTCCAGGCAAGAATGCTAGAGTGGATTGTCATGCCCTCCTCCAGGGGGTCTTCCTGACCCAGGGATTGAACCCATGTCTTTTTACATCTGCACTGGCAGGCAGGTTCTTTACCACTAGCGCCACCTGGGAAGCCTGACCACCTGAGCCCTCCTCAAAGCCAGGTAACCCTCAGGTGGAAATGGCAGTGGGCTCAGGGCAGTGCTGAGAAAAGCCAGCGTAAGAGAGAAGACATCCCTGTTCTCTTTCTGGAAATTGTTACGCTGGCTTTACCACCTGAGTCCCCCAGCTGCTTGCCAACCTCTGATGATGTGGATGCACCAACAATCCTTAATTCTGAAAGGTAACAAAACCTTATTTAGCATGTAATGAACAACACTAAATACACTGCTTTGGGAGGCAAACAGAATGTGAAAGATTTACAAAGTGGTTCAAAGGAGGGATGACCAAGAAAAATGAAGGCCTTTTTGAATTCCAAGAGTTCCCTGACTAGAGGTGAGGACCAGTCATACCTGTCCCCCCATCCGAGACACACACATTCCTTGAGATCTCCAGTCTCAGGTTCCATGGTGAGAAGTGCCTCACGCAGAACATGGTTCTGGGTTTTGTTTTTTCTTTTTGACGTGAAATTCACATAGTTTTACCCATTTAAAGGGAACAATTCTGTGGCACTTAGTCCAATTACAAAGTTGCACGACCACCTCGATCTAGCTCTAAAACACGTTCACCATCCTTTGCCCATTTCCTCACATCTGGTCTTCAGTGACAAGAATGCTTTTCCTTCAGTAAACAGGCAGTAGAATCTTGAACGGAAAAGGCAATGGCAACTCACTCCAGTACTCTTGCCTGAAAAGTCCCATGGACGGAGGAGCCTGGTAGGCTGCAGTCCATGGGGTCACAAAGAGTCGGACACGACTGAGCAACTTTACTTTTCTGCATTGGAGAAGGAAATGGCAACCCACTCCAGTGTTCTTGCCTGAAGAATCCCAGGGACGGGGGAGCCTGGTGGGCAGAGTCGGACACAACTGCAGTGACTTAGCAGCAGCAGCAGAGTCTTGAATAGCCAGGTTCTGAGAGCAAAGCCTTCCTGAGCTGGGGGTCCTAATAGGGCCAGACCTGTGGTGGGGGGGGGGACTTTGAGTAACCACCTCTCTCAGAGCACGGCTGCCTGCACTGTTATTCTGCCTAAACTAGGTCAAGTCTGAGGGACAGGTTTCTGTGCTTCAGGGCCCTAGAACTGTCCGTGTGCTAAGGCGCATCATGAGTCAGACTGGTGGAGCCTCACACAGCCCACTGGAAGCTCTGGCCGTGCCCTCAGAAGGGTGAGCAGCTCTGGGTCTCACAGGAAGAGATTTCTTGAAAGGTCCTGTCTCTTATTGAGCATCCTAGGTCCACACCCTGAACAGGACAACTCATGTCTACTCGGGGAGAAAGAAGTGAACAATCTCCCAGGGAAATGCTTCCCACTTAACACACCTCCCCTTGAGCAGGTTTCTACTGAAGCTATTGTTTGGCTATTGGTTTGTAGAGAACAGGCCACCCACATGAACACCACATCCAAGTCATCTGACCAACAAGGCGGCCGTTTTAGGCAGCACTAGGGAGGAAGCCAAAACCCAGGCTGAGAGTGCTTGGCCTAAAGGAGCTGAGCTCTAGATGGTGCCAGTAGAGACCCACCAATCATCTCCCCAGAAAGGGCCAAGAACAGGAGTCTCCTTGTGGAGCCAGGCCTCTGTCCGCAAGGCTCTGCAATGCCGGGGCCTGTGTTCCACTCACTGTGACTATAACATTTGGTGCAGTTGAAAGTAACTGATGCAAAAGGGAGAGGCGTGGCAGGGGTGGGGTCGGGGTGCAGGCACTGATTCATGCCTTATTTCCCAGAGACCTATCTTTCCTTCCTTTCTAACTTTATTTGGCTCTCTTGACAAAAGCCACGAGGCAATGAATCCAAGTTGTAATCACAGTAATATGACCTTCATGACATGACAGAGCAAACAAAAACAGGCACCCTGGCAGAGAAAGGTCAAGAACAATAAGCCCAAGTGATGAGGAAGATAAACCAAGGTCCTGTGGGTGCTGGGTCAGGTCAGGGCACTGGGTGACTGAGGTGAGGTGATCCTCAAGTATTTTGTCCCAGGTTATTTATTATTTTACTATTTCACTGAAAGAGCTGGGGGGAAAGACAATGGAGTCATACATACAGTGAAAAACACAATTCAAAACTTAAGTTTACATTCAGATAGAAATGTTTCGAAACTGGTTGTTTTTCCACCCCTTAAACCTGGTGGATGCTTAGGACTGGAGCCAGGATGCGAGGACGGAGATGTGGCAGAGCCAGGTGAGGCAGCACACGCGCCAGCCGTAAAGGAGGTGGGCTTACAGCACCAGGTACGTGACGCTCCTTGAAAGGAAAGCTGTGACCAGCCCAGATAGCATGTTAAAAAACAGAGATATTACTTTGCCAACAAAGGTCCGTCTGGTCAGAACTACGGTTCTTCCAGTAGTCATGTATGGATGTGGGGTTTGGACTATAAAGAAAGCTGAGTGCCGAAGAATTGATGGTTTTGTGGTGTTGGAGAAAACTCGAGAGTCCAAAGGACTCTTGGACTTCAAGGCAATCCAACCAGTCCATCCTAGGGGAAATCAGTCCTGAATATTCACTGGAAGGACTGATGCTGAAGCTGAAACTCTGGTACTCTGGCCACCTGATGCCAAGAACTGACCCACTGGAAAAGACCCTGCTGCTGGGAAAGATTGGGGGCGGGAGAAGGGGACGACAGATGAGATGGTTGGAAGGCATCACTGACTCAATAGACATGAGTTTGAATAAACTCCAGAAGTTGGTGATGGACAGCGAGGCCTGGCCTACTACAGTCCATGGGGTCACAGAGAGTCAATACAACTGAGTGCTGAACTGAACTGATATGCATGTGACCCAGGGCCTTTCGCATGGACCTTGCGTGAAACAGAAACCTGAGAGCACTGTGCCCAGCACTGTCCAGACTGCCTCCTCTTGCTGTTCTGACCAGGTGCTCCCTGTCCTCATCTAATGAGCCATGAGAGCCACAGCACCTCTAGGACAAAAGGTGCCACACCTCCCCAGCTCCCGGGGCTTTCTTCCACTGTGTCAGAGGATTCCACTTCTCCAGCTAAGTCCCTAAGTTGTGTCTGACTCTGTCACTCCTATGGACTGTGGCCTGCCATGCTCCTTTGTCCATGGAACGTCCAGGCAAGAATACTGGAGTGGGTTGCCATTTCCTCCTCCAGAGGATCTTCCCAACCCAGGGATCGAACGTGCATCAGCTGCACTGGCAGGCGGATTCTATACCACTGAGCCACCAGGGTAAGATAGATGTCCTTATTTTTACAATGTTGACTCCTGAAAAACCCATGTGTAGATTAGTCTGGGCCTGCAAGCCTAAACCTGAAAACCCACTGAGCATCTGCAGAATCTCGCAAATACCACCTTTGAAGCTGACTGATGAGGCCCAAAGAAAGGCTGCACTGGATTCAACATGGAAGGTTTCACTCCAAGTCTAGACTTGATGGGGACGTCCCATTTACACTACAGATGGAGGCCCCTGAGGAGGGCAAGAGCTTTGTGCTGGAGGGCCAGACCAGACCCAGAATCCCTGCGACCCTGATTTCTAGCCTGAGGACTTTTCTGGGAACTCTGGCAGTCAAAGACAGGATGTGGGTTTTTGCTCAAACAATTCTGGTTTGACTCACATCCATCACTTTCTGCCTTGCTACTTTATCTTGCTGAACCTGTTTTTTTCAATAAAAAATCTGGAATAGGCAGACAAGCTCAACTGCACTACTTACATGAGATAATATACGTGCAATGTGCCTTACAAGTGACTATACGTGCTTTACAAGTGATTTTCAAACTTTTACCTACAGAGCACACCTACCATAGAAAAAAAATTTCTTTATATAATAAGCCTATATTCACATGTGTGTGGTTAGTAGCATCTGCCTCTTTTCGACCCCATGGAGTGTAGCCAGCCAGGCTCCTCTGTCCACTTAATTTCCCAGGCAAGAATACCACAGCGGCCTGCCATTTCCTCCTCCAGTGGATCTTCACAACACATGGATCCAACAGGTGTCTCCTGCAACTCACGCATTGGCAGGCAGATTCTTTACCACTGCGCCACCTGGGAAACCCTAATACATGTATCGATATATACAATTGAAACAAAGGTTTCACAGAAATAATACTTACCTTACTACTTGAAATTACTTGGCTTTTTCATTTTTTAAAAAAGCTGGTCCGGTTCACTACCCTCATTTCGAGACTACTAAAGGGATGTTACAGTTTTTTTTTTTAAAAACATTGTTGGAAACCACAGAGTCGTTGGTTATTACAGTTATGATTCTCAGGGATGGTCTAGGGGCTGGGAATCTTCACCGCCAGGGCAACAAAGCACGAGGTCAAGGTTATTAGGTCAAGCCCTCGAGAGCCCTGTTGTCAAGGAAACGACTCAGCCCCGCCAGCTTCGGCTGACCCGTACAAGCCACCACCTGCGGAGAAGAGGAGTGGCCCGAAGCCCTGTCACTCAACTCAGAATCGGGAGCCCCGCCCCCACGCCCGGCGCGGCCGGAAGGCCTGCCCCCTCGCCGAGGTTTAGCGAGGTAGGCCGCGATTGGAGGTTCAGGCGTTGACGAAGCTTTCCGCTTTGGGTGGCCTTTCCGCTCCCGCGGCTGTCGAGAGGGGCTCGGGGAACACTTAGCAGGGCTCCACCGTCCCTGAGCCCTCGGAAGTACGATGAGATCGGTTAGCTACGTACAGCGCGTAGCCCTAGAGTTCAGCGGGAGCCTCTTCCCACACGCCATCTGCCTCGGAGACGTTGACAACGACACGGTCGGTGCATGCGCACTGGAGACGCAGTCGTCTGCGCACGCGGGGCGGGACCAGGGGCGGGGGAGGTGGCCGGCGCCTGCGTGCTGCGTGGGAGTGGAAGGCGTGCCCTGCAGGCCGGGCCGTGCGGCCCGCGCGCGTGCGCACGGGCGCTAGGGGAAATGGACGGGGAGGGCCCGTGTGGGCAGCTCCGGTGCACGGCGTTCTGGCTGCGTTGGTCCGGAGCCCTGCTCCGGTGTCCTTCTAGGGGCTCGCGTAACGGGTCTGCTGCGTGGTTCAATGACTTGTGTCCAGGAGGAACCAGTAAACTGCGTGGCCGGCTTCCCTTTCAGAGCCTCGGAAAATAAACACGGAGCGCGCGTGCGGCTCGTGTCCTGGCCCGGCCCACCGGACGGCTTTAGGCGCCTGGCCGGCCATCCTTGGCTTGAGTTACAAGTTCAGTGTCCATCTCCCTTTCCTCCCCTTCCTTCTCCCGTCGTTAAAGTGTGTTAATACCAGTAGAACAGGCCCAGACCGAGACTGGTGCTCGGTGAAGGCTCAGGGACGCCTCAGCGTTGTCGTTAGTGTTGGATTGTGGTCCGAGGATTCCGAAATTCTGGAAAATTCAAAAGTGGACAGAACACTCCCACTGCGCGATAGTCACAATAATAGAGAGATGTCATGAGCCCATTGATTAAAATGTGCCAAGCGTTCTAGGGTGGGGGCATCGCAGGGGGCCGTGGCTGTTGAGGGTGCAGGACCCTTTTTTCCCATAATCTCTATTTCACAGTCTAAATGCAAAGCACATTGTTGCCCTTCTCTGGCTACCTGCGTCTCATCCTCACTTCCCTGTTCTATGCTCTCTTTTCCCTGGGAATACACTCAGTTCAGTTCAGTCGCTCAGTCGTGACTCTTTGCGACCCCCATGAATCGCAGCACGCCAGGCCTCCCTGTCCATCACCAACTCCCAGAGTTCACTCAAACTCACATCCATATAGTCGGTGATGCCATCCAGCCATGTCATCCTCTGTCGTCCCCTTCTCCTCCTGCCCCCAATCCCTCCCAGCATCAGGGTCTTTTCCAGTGAGTCAACACTTCACATGAGGTGGCCAAAGTACTGGAGTTTTCAGCTTTAGTATCATTTCTTCCAAAGAACACCCAGGGCTGATCTGCTTTAGAATGGACTGATGGATCTCCTTGCAGTCCAAGGGACTCTCAAGAGTCTTCTCCAACACCACAGTTCAAAAGCATCAATTCTTCGGTGCTCAGCCTTCTTCACAGTCCAACTCTCACATCCATACATGACTACTGGAAAAACCATAGCCTTGACTAGACGGACCTTTGTTGACAAAGAAATGTCTCTGCTTTTGAATATGCTGTCTGAGTTGGTCATAACTTTCCTTCCAAGGACTAAGCGTCTTTTAATTTCATGGCTGCAGTCACCATCTGCAGTGTATTTGGAGCCCCCCAAAATAAAGTCTGACACTGTTTCCACTGTTTCCCATGAAGTGATGGGACCAGATGCCATGATCTTTGTTTTCTGAATGTTGAGCTTTAAGTCAACTTTTTCACTCTCCTCTTTCCCTTTCATCAAGAGGCTTTTTTAGTTCCTCTTCACTTTCTGCCATAGAGCTAAAACATCCCACCACTCGCCCCCACCCATCCCGCCCTGCCCCTAGCCTCCTTTGCCCTGTGATGGGAAAGGTATTTTGAGACCTCTTTGCTCTACCTCTTCTAGGGAGGAAAATGTTATTCTTGTAAATTTGTATTATGTTTTCTGGGCTTTCGTGTTTCTTCATATACTAAGCAGTATAATTTTATGAGAAAATCAAAGGGAGGCATTTTAGAGTAGTAAATTAGCGAAGTGACTCTAGAGATAGTCATTTTCCATTTTATCCGATCGTCTTCTTTGTTTAAAAGGGAAGATTATGTGCCTTTTCTCATAGCTTCAGTGTCACTTTTTTTAAATTAAGTTGTACTTTTCTAACTGCATTGCACATTTAGTTCTGCAATGTTAGGTATATTATACTACCCTTAAAAAAAAAGTTGTAAGCTCCATAATGACAGGAATTTTTCATCTTTTTTTCCACTGCTGTATTCCCTTCCTACACCTATAGTGCCTGATGCATCATTAACATTCAATAAATGTTTGTTGACTAAATGAGGGTTGTTAAGAAAGGCAGATGTTGTTATGTATCTCCAGGCAATTTGAGGGGCTTTGCCTGTTATCAACAAATGTAATTAAAAGAAGGGCAAGTAGATGAGGTAGTTGGCTAGTGATGGGATGTGATCCATTCAGCCTGCATGAGTGTGCATAGACATTTTGTAACTGGTGCTCCAGGCCAGTTTTTGGAGATTCCAGGCCAGAAAAAAGACTTTTATTTCATCCTGATAAACCATTCACCTAAAGTTTTTTTGAAGTGATTTATTTCCTGCTAAGAGGGAGAAGCCAGGGATAGAATACACACCCACTCAGAGAGAACTCCCTTCCTGTTAGCATTTCTGAGTGAAGCTGTGCTCTGCAGCTTGGTTCTGTAGTGCCACCGAGTGACCTCCAGAGGCCAGGGCCAGGATGGACTGCAGAGGAGCACTCATGCTGGGGAGCAGATACGCTCCCCTGGAAGGGTCCCCTTCCAGGACGCCTGCTGTGGCCTGGGTTCTGCCCGCTGAGTGGCACCTGCTTGCTCACTGCACTTAACCACACTGCTCTGTGAGTCTCATCCCTGCATCTGTGCCCTTGCTGATTGAGGTCCTTCTCAGCAGTTATTAACTGCAAGTCTGTGGCATCTGTCTTTGGATCCCCACCAAAGATTTTTCCCTGAAAAAGAACTAAAGGGCTGACTGGGCATTCTCTTTGATTCTGATTTTTCTTTGTTTCTTAAAAAAAATTCTAATTTGTCTATTAACGGAATTACCTGGCAGTTCAGTGGTTAAAACTCGGCGTTTCCACTGCAAGGGGCACAGGTTTGATTTTCTAGTCCAGAAACTAAAAGATGGTCATGCTTCACTGCATGGCAAAAAATAAAAATCTCTTGAGAAAATAGTATTCCTATGAGGACAGGAAGGGGTGTTAGATGTCCCCCTAAGGAGGAATCTTGAAACGACATCTGGAAATAGGTCTGTGGAGCCAGTTGGTTTTCATGGTATCCCCTTGAAAGGGCAGCCAGCCTTTAGGGAACCTCTGGGAAAGGAAGGCCAGGTGTAAATGGTAAAGAGGCTCCAGACCCTCCTGGGAGCTTAGCCACCACCTGAGGGCACTAGAGGCCCAGAACTCAGATGCTGCCCCTCAGGCACCTCCACCCGCTTGGGTTCCCTCAGAGGCACCAATATCAAAAGGTCTTGTTGCTAGAGGAGGGAGTGCCCCAGAGCCACCGCTGTTTTTATTTGGCCTCTGATTAAATATGAACTCTGAAGGTAAATTCCCCGTGTGTTAGTCACTCAGTTGTGTCTGACTCTTTGTGACCCCACGGACTGTAGCCCACCAGGCTCCTCTGTCCAGGGGATTCTCCAGGCAAGAATACTGGAGTGGGTTGCCGTTCTCGTCTTCAGGGGATCTTCCGTAACCCAGATCTCCTGCAGGGCAGGCAAATTCCTTACCATCTGAACCACCAGGGAAGCCCTAAATTCCTCCAAAGTTGCATATGTGGAGTTGTTTTAGAAACTTGTCCCAGGCATCAGGGTGAATTAGAAGAGCCAAAGGCAGACAGGTATGGGATTGAGCTGTTCAGATGTCAGGCTCTTCTGAGATGGATCGCAGATTCTGTATTGCCCCTCCTCTGAGCTGCCCTGCTCTCAAAGCCCACACACCCCTTCCTGGAAATAAACTGGGAAACCATGGCTGTGTTGGTCTCAAAATATATTGTGATAAAGTCACTGAAGATACACATTGAGGTCCTGTGGTTTCTGCAGGGTGGGCTGAGCCTAGAAGGCCTTGCATGGCTTAGCAGGACCCCAGCCTAACCCTCTCTTCTCTCTCCATTTGAAGTTAAATGAACTGGTGGTGGGGGACACCAGCGGAAAGCTGTCAGTGTATAAGAATGATGATAGCCGGCCGTGGCTCACCTGCTCCTGCCAGGGAATGGTCAGTATTCAACCCTGGGTCCCTCCTGTCCAGGCACTGTCAAAGCTAGGGCCCCCCACCCAGCTCCCCAGCGTGTGCTCGGCCACCAGCTCCTGGTTCAAGGCTCATTTGAGTCAGGGAGGGAAGCCCGCAGGCATAGCTCTCCCAGCTGTCACACATGGGCGCACACGTACACAGCTGGGCTGGTTTTCATTTTATGTGATGGAGTGANCAAAATAAAGTCTGACACTGTTTCCACTGTTTCCCATGAAGTGATGGGACCAGATGCCATGATCTTTGTTTTCTGAATGTTGAGCTTTAAGTCAACTTTTTCACTCTCCTCTTTCCCTTTCATCAAGAGGCTTTTTTAGTTCCTCTTCACTTTCTGCCATAGAGCTAAAACATCCCACCACTCGCCCCCACCCATCCCGCCCTGCCCCTAGCCTCCTTTGCCCTGTGATGGGAAAGGTATTTTGAGACCTCTTTGCTCTACCTCTTCTAGGGAGGAAAATGTTATTCTTGTAAATTTGTATTATGTTTTCTGGGCTTTCGTGTTTCTTCATATACTAAGCAGTATAATTTTATGAGAAAATCAAAGGGAGGCATTTTAGAGTAGTAAATTAGCGAAGTGACTCTAGAGATAGTCATTTTCCATTTTATCCGATCGTCTTCTTTGTTTAAAAGGGAAGATTATGTGCCTTTTCTCATAGCTTCAGTGTCACTTTTTTTAAATTAAGTTGTACTTTTCTAACTGCATTGCACATTTAGTTCTGCAATGTTAGGTATATTATACTACCCTTAAAAAAAAAGTTGTAAGCTCCATAATGACAGGAATTTTTCATCTTTTTTTCCACTGCTGTATTCCCTTCCTACACCTATAGTGCCTGATGCATCATTAACATTCAATAAATGTTTGTTGACTAAATGAGGGTTGTTAAGAAAGGCAGATGTTGTTATGTATCTCCAGGCAATTTGAGGGGCTTTGCCTGTTATCAACAAATGTAATTAAAAGAAGGGCAAGTAGATGAGGTAGTTGGCTAGTGATGGGATGTGATCCATTCAGCCTGCATGAGTGTGCATAGACATTTTGTAACTGGTGCTCCAGGCCAGTTTTTGGAGATTCCAGGCCAGAAAAAAGACTTTTATTTCATCCTGATAAACCATTCACCTAAAGTTTTTTTGAAGTGATTTATTTCCTGCTAAGAGGGAGAAGCCAGGGATAGAATACACACCCACTCAGAGAGAACTCCCTTCCTGTTAGCATTTCTGAGTGAAGCTGTGCTCTGCAGCTTGGTTCTGTAGTGCCACCGAGTGACCTCCAGAGGCCAGGGCCAGGATGGACTGCAGAGGAGCACTCATGCTGGGGAGCAGATACGCTCCCCTGGAAGGGTCCCCTTCCAGGACGCCTGCTGTGGCCTGGGTTCTGCCCGCTGAGTGGCACCTGCTTGCTCACTGCACTTAACCACACTGCTCTGTGAGTCTCATCCCTGCATCTGTGCCCTTGCTGATTGAGGTCCTTCTCAGCAGTTATTAACTGCAAGTCTGTGGCATCTGTCTTTGGATCCCCACCAAAGATTTTTCCCTGAAAAAGAACTAAAGGGCTGACTGGGCATTCTCTTTGATTCTGATTTTTCTTTGTTTCTTAAAAAAAATTCTAATTTGTCTATTAACGGAATTACCTGGCAGTTCAGTGGTTAAAACTCGGCGTTTCCACTGCAAGGGGCACAGGTTTGATTTTCTAGTCCAGAAACTAAAAGATGGTCATGCTTCACTGCATGGCAAAAAATAAAAATCTCTTGAGAAAATAGTATTCCTATGAGGACAGGAAGGGGTGTTAGATGTCCCCCTAAGGAGGAATCTTGAAACGACATCTGGAAATAGGTCTGTGGAGCCAGTTGGTTTTCATGGTATCCCCTTGAAAGGGCAGCCAGCCTTTAGGGAACCTCTGGGAAAGGAAGGCCAGGTGTAAATGGTAAAGAGGCTCCAGACCCTCCTGGGAGCTTAGCCACCACCTGAGGGCACTAGAGGCCCAGAACTCAGATGCTGCCCCTCAGGCACCTCCACCCGCTTGGGTTCCCTCAGAGGCACCAATATCAAAAGGTCTTGTTGCTAGAGGAGGGAGTGCCCCAGAGCCACCGCTGTTTTTATTTGGCCTCTGATTAAATATGAACTCTGAAGGTAAATTCCCCGTGTGTTAGTCACTCAGTCGTGTCTGACTCTTTGTGACCCCACGGACTGTAGCCCACCAGGCTCCTCTGTCCAGGGGATTCTCCAGGCAAGAATACTGGAGTGGGTTGCCGTTCTCGTCTTCAGGGGATCTTCCGTAACCCAGATCTCCTGCAGGGCAGGCAAATTCCTTACCATCTGAACCACCAGGGAAGCCCTAAATTCCTCCAAAGTTGCATATGTGGAGTTGTTTTAGAAACTTGTCCCAGGCATCAGGGTGAATTAGAAGAGCCAAAGGCAGACAGGTATGGGATTGAGCTGTTCAGATGTCAGGCTCTTCTGAGATGGATCGCAGATTCTGTATTGCCCCTCCTCTGAGCTGCCCTGCTCTCAAAGCCCACACACCCCTGCCTGGAAATAAACTGGGAAACCATGGCTGTGTTGGTCTCAAAATATATTGTGATAAAGTCACTGAAGATACACATTGAGGTCCTGTGGTTTCTGCAGGGTGGGCTGAGCCTAGAAGGCCTTGCATGGCTTAGCAGGACCCCAGCCTAACCCTCTCTTCTCTCTCCATTTGAAGTTAAATGAACTGGTGGTGGGGGACACCAGCGGAAAGCTGTCAGTGTATAAGAATGATGATAGCCGGCCGTGGCTCACCTGCTCCTGCCAGGGAATGGTCAGTATTCAACCCTGGGTCCCTCCTGTCCAGGCACTGTCAAAGCTAGGGCCCCCCACCCAGCTCCCCAGCGTGTGCTCGGCCACCAGCTCCTGGTTCAAGGCTCATTTGAGTCAGGGAGGGAAGCCCGCAGGCATAGCTCTCCCAGCTGTCACACATGGGCGCACACGTACACAGCTGGGCTGGTTTTCATTTTATGTGATGGAGTGACTCCCTTAGTACTCATGGATCTGCATGGGTTGCCTGTTGGTATGAAGTACAGTATAAACGGGGCGGTCATTTGATTAGGTTTAGAGACGGGCAGTCTGGCTCCCTTGATCCATGTAGTTTTTGTTTTGTTTAAGCACAAGGTGTCTTCGCTGCTTTAGGTCCACATACTGCTCTCTGGTGCCCGGGACCCAGAGCATGGTAACAGGATTAGCACAGCCTCCTGACGCGGGCCATGTGCACGCGCTTCAGCGAATGACGGAGTTGCAAGGAGGTCAGGGAGCACTGGGGTCCCTAGGCGTGTCCCCCGAGCCCCTCTCTATTCTCTTGCAGCTCACTTGCGTTGGGGTTGGAGACGTATGTAATAAAGGAAAGGTAAGAAGCCCAGGGGCCCACGGGCTTCTCTCAGCCCACCCCCGATTCCCGTGCTCTGACCACCAGCCCCTCCTCTGCCTCGTCTTGCCCAGAACCTGGTTGTGGCTGTGAGTGCCGAGGGCTGGTTTCACTTGTGTGACCTGACGCCTGCCAAGTCCCTGGATGGTTCCGGGCACCACGAGACCCTTAGTGGGGAGGAGCAGCGCCCAGTCTTCAAGCAGCACATCCCTGCCAACACCAAGGTCATGCTGATCAGCGACATCGGTGGGCATGGCTGTGTTTGCAGGCAGCTGGGGAGTAGGAGTTGGGACAGCAGGGCAGAGGTCAAGGGACCAGGGGGTCATCAGTATTCATCTGGGCGGTTGTTTTGCGTTTAACGCCGAGTTACTGCGTTCTGTCATAAACCGGGCATTGTCCTGGGCACTGGGGTTGCAGTAGTGAATAAAACAGACAAATATCATGGCCCTCTTGCATGTTTACAAGGTAGGGATAAAAAATAAGCAATAAAAATGGGGTAAGAAAATTAAATAGTACACTCAAAGTTATAGAGGAAGTACATCAAGAAAGGGGCTGGAGGGTGTGGAGGGAGAGGTGGCTGTTGTGAGAGGAGTTGTCAGGGAAGTCCCTGCTGGGAGGGGTCATCTGAGCAACAGGTCAGGGTTGAGGGGAGTGAGCCCTCAAGGTCAAGGTCAGGGATGCGGGGCGGGTACTTGGGCCAGAGGCTGTCTGAAGGGTGTTGGTATGGATATGGGTGCATCAAGACACTGGAGTCGTGTATCCAGGGAAGAGATGACAAACCGCATGAGGCAGCTGCCTGGTTCTGGACGCAAGGAAGGGCAGAGGAATGGGTCCCAGGCTCCAGGGGTTGAGTGGCAGCTCAGCAGGTGGGCCCGAGGTTGAACCTGATTAAAAAGCGCTGGTGCTGGAGGGGTGGGGAGAACGTGCTGGCAGGACTCAGCTGACTAAGGCAGACTTGGCTCCAAACCCACCTTATTTTCTGGATGTGCAGATGGTGATGGCCGTTGTGAGCTGGTGGTGGGCTACACAGACCGCGTGGTCCGGGCTTTCCGCTGGGAAGACCTGGGCGACGGCGCTGAGCACCCAATGGGGCAGCTGGTGTCGCTCAAGAAGTGGATGCTGGAGGGTCAGGTGAGCAACTGAGGCCGGGACCACAGCCCAGGAGTGGGGAGGGGCTCCCTCCTCCAGGGGACTTGGGGCCAAGGCGCAGGCGGGAAGAAGGGAAAATAGCCCTGGGACCAAGACCCAGGGGAATTCACTTCCAGTGAGAGTCTTAGCGGAGACTGCAGGTAACAGGCAGACAGGAAGGGCCGCTGTGCTGAGTTAAGGGTCTGATGGTGTGGTGTGTCGTGGCGGGTGGTCCCTGTGGACTCTGCCCTTCCCCTGCTGCTGTCCTTGAAGGCTAAGAACGTGTCCCAGGGCTCCTACCCTACTGTCCCAGCCTCTGCAGGCTCCCCCTTCTCTCCCCAGCCCCCTGTAAGCCCCCATCCTCTGCTGCAGGTGGACAGTCTCTCAGTGACTCCAGGGCCCCTGGGTATTCCTGAACTGATGGTATCCCAGCCAGGCTGTGCTTATGCGATTCTGCTGTGTACCTGGAACAAGGAGCCTGGGGCACCNGCTAAGAACGTGTCCCAGGGCTCCTACCCTACTGTCCCAGCCTCTGCAGGCTCCCCCTTCTCTCCCCAGCCCCCTGTAAGCTCCCATCCTCTGCTGCAGGTGGACAGTCTCTCAGTGACTCCAGGGCCCCTGGGTATTCCTGAACTGATGGTGTCCCAGCCAGGCTGTGCTTATGCGATTCTGCTGTGTACCTGGAACAAGGAGCCTGGGGCACCCCCTACCTCTGAGGAACCCATGGAGGGCACTCGGTAAGGGGTGTGTGGGTCTGTGGACAGTGGGGTGCCTGGCACTGAGGTGGGCACCCAGGGCTGTGGGCGGGTCTGCAGTTGGCAGAGCTGTTGGCCAATTCTCCACGCCGGCACCAGAGCCCCATTAAGGAAGATTGTTCTGGGGCCAGGGAGTCCTTGCCATGCATTATGGCAACTGAGGAGGTTCCGGGGTTCCAACTTGGCAGCTCCACACTCTCTCCCGCTCTCTTGACATTCTCCCTGGGCCAGGTGGGCTGGGCTGTCAAGTCTCCAAGCTGGTTCACACCCTGGAAGCTCGTACAGAGATGAGCCCAAGGGGTTGAGAGAACCAGGTTCTCTTGGGCTCCCACTTAGCGCCACCCCCACCCCCTTCCCCACAGGGAGACCCCGGCTGCCCGGGACGTTGTGTTGCACCAGACCTCTGGCCGCATCCACAACAAGAACGTCTCCACTCACCTCATCGGCAACATCAAG